>JAUEJL010121788.1:0-11812 GCA_032274825.1 Drosophyllum lusitanicum | reverse complement strand
GCTATGTCTTTTTCCTATTACACTCAAAAGGTACACCTATTTCTACACAGTAAGGTGTTGTTTGTTTTCGAAAACATAAATGTCTTATGTCTTATTTTATGTTTTTAGGAAAAGATGTGGTTTAGAAGGTCTTAAATCTGAGAATGTCTGCGAAAAAAAGATGTGGTTTTTAGTTTCCCAAAATAAGCAAAAATAAGACAGAATAAGGTCTTATGTCTACGAAAAAACAAACAACCTTATTAGAAACGTCTGCGGGCGCGCAGACGTTTCTTTGAAAAAACAAACAAGCTTATCAAAAATGTCTGCGCGTCCGCAGACGTTTCTTTAAAATAAGACCTTATTTTAAAAAACAAACAAAGCCTAAATATATTTGGGTACAACACAATACACATCCCTTTTGCTTCTTGTATTTCTTGGTGAAAGTTGCTTTCTTGCATGAAATTGTGATAATTTCTTGCACAATATGAATGAATATTGGCATATTCAAAAGACTTTTGCTTCCTGTGGAATTCTATTGGAATATTGACAATTACAAGTAGTTAGTTCAATAAGAGTATTTTAGAGAATTTACATCTAAAGTAGATCATATATAATGAATTCTAATTTTTAAACGTTCTAGTTGAGATTAAATTAAGTATTTGAAAATATAAGAGAGTTTAGATGTTATAAAATGATATTGATATAATTTTAAGTTTTATAAAAATATATATGTAATTAATAAGGATATATATGAAATTCTCTCTTAAGTTTAATACATTTATATTTTGCTAATGAATAGGAGTTTGAGCAATACAACTTATATAAGTCTAGTGAGCTTCTTGGTAATAATAAAAAAAGTCAATTGAAAATGTATTCAAAGGAGCCAACACTTAATAGAATAACATCAGTTGACGTGCTAGAGTTTTGGAAATATCAACAATTTAAGTATCCGAATCTTGTAAAATTAGCAAGGGACGTTCTTTGTGTCCCTATCTCGACCGTTGCATCTGAGTCGGCTTTTAGCCTTGGTGCTGAATTGATGTGCTTGAGTTTTAGAAATCTTAACAATTTAAGTATCCAATCTTGCAAAATTAACAAGGGACGTTATTTGTGTCCCTATCTCAACCGTTGCATCTAAGTCGGATTTTAGCCTTGGTGCTGAATTGACGTGCTTGAGTTTTGGAAATATAACAATTTAAGTATCCGAATCTTGCAAAATTAGCAAAGGACGTTCTTTACGTCCCTATCTTGAAAGTTACATCTGAGTCGGCTTTTAGCTTTGGTGCTCTAATTCTTGACCAATATTGTAGTTCAATGTTATCAACTACTCTTGAAGCCCTTATAAGCACTAAAGACCGGTTGTTTGGTGGAATAGATATGTAAACTTGTAAAGTATGAAATATATATTTGTTGACATGTTTTAAATTATATACCACTTGTTTATATAATTATATCTCTCTTAATACAGTTGTGCCGGAAATGAAATCATTGAAAATGCCTTGGCTTCGTATAGTAATAATTTAACAATAATTTACATTTAATTATATTTAACTAAATGTTTTCCTTATACAATTTATTTGCCAAGTCATTGATTAATATATATTATAATTTGCAGCTATGTTCGATCAACCCAGTAATAAAGGTTTGTTGATATGCTTTAGATGTGGATAATGATTTCTGTATCATGTCCATGTTGATTTGTATGGTTTCTCCGTAATTGATATTGCAATTTTAATAGGAAAAAGTAATTATTAGTTTATTATTATAGTTATTTGAGAATACTTAAATAGCTGAATACAAAAACTTTGAACTGAAAATCCGAACCGATCAAGTTTTTGGGTTATCCCACTATGACAAACTAATAATTGAAAACAGAATACCGGTTTATCATAACTCATTTCGATTGGGTTATTTGGGTACAAATATTTTTGAACTAGCTTAACGAAAGTTGATGATATGTTAATTTTACGAAAAAATGCCAAAACACGACCTGAACCCGACACAAAATTATCTTGGGTCAACATGAAAATGACAATCTGTAAACTCAAACCCAACCCGAATTGACAACCCTAATTTTAACGTAAGAAGGAAATGTAATTAAATCTAATAATATAACCAAACCTGATTTAAAGAGAAAATTTCCCATCTCAATGACTTTTCTAAAATAATACTAAAACTTGGTAACTATTACGTGATTTCTTTAAAAAAAATAGATGGATAATATAATGACATAATGTATTAACATGCATTCACCCGACGCATCGCACGAGCAATTAAAAACTAGTTTCGATCATTTCTTGACCACTTTGATACATTCAAAGTCGATATTTTTTTTTGTTTAATATAAGTTTCTAACATTTCCATGTAAATAGTTTCAAGAAACACGAACTCGATTGACCAAATATCAAATTATTTTCTCACATTTTCAAAATAACACATAAAATATGCAACAAGGACATAATTATGAAGTAGCCATGATTATGTTGAGTAATATTCCACATCAGACAGAAAGTGACGTTGTAATCTACTTAATAAGGGTCATGGACTACTCCTCTCATAATCAATTGGTTTTGAGTTGGAACCCCACAAACTTACATGATATCAGAACAAGGTTTACTCGTGGTTGGTCAAAGGCCACACAGACTCCACGTAACCCATAAGTATCCACGTGTTAGGCGCAAAAAAAAAACGTCATACGTGAGGGGGCGTGTTGAGTAATGTCCCACATCGGACATGGGCAACTCCTCTTATAACCAATTGGTTTTGAGCAGTACACATGTTCCTCTGTTTCAGCATTCAAACTACAAAAACGACACAAATCAACAATAATAAGGGTCCCTCGTTTAGTTAAATTAACCATAGTGGACAATCTCTCATGTTGTAGGCGCCAAATAAAAATGTTAGCCTTGTTAGGCAACTCCTTTAACCACTTTGTTTTTAACCTCCCAATTTTGTAGGAGAAACCATAGTAACAGAATCTTAGAACTGTTAGTAGTTAAACCCACTATAAATAGCTTGACATGAGAAGAGTAGGATAGGCGTATAGCTTTTATTAATTTTAAACATTATTTTCTTTTGTATTCATTTGGTTACATGAAATAAGAACCCGTTGGGATCAAGACGTTCACCAATAGGCCAAAAGGAATTTATAGTGGTCAAGACGCTATCTCTTTCTTATATATGGAATAGCCTAGCCGTCTAAGGGTTCTATTTTTACGGGGTAGCTTTAGCGGTTATGTTGACAATCCATATCCAATAATCCTCCCCCCTAACATATGTTGCAAATGCTTTTAGCTAATGACTAGCAATTTACGCACATGGTAGGGGTCAACCCATAACCTGGCTTTGATGCAATTTGTTAGGATCAAAGCGCTTAGCACTAGGCCAAAAGAAAGTCCTAGTGGTCAAGACACTACATCTTTCTTATATATTGAGTAGCTTAGCCGCTTAAGTGTTTTATTTTTATGGGGTAACTATAGCGGTTGTGTTTACAATCCAATATCCAAGAGAACCCCAATTACTTATCAACTCTTATTCTTCCCTTTTGAGAGTTCTGAGTATTTGGATTCCCCCTTCAATCTATAGATTCTAGGAGTTGAATATATCACCTCTCTCTTTTGTCTCTCTTTGATGCACGACCTCCCCCTATAAATACCCTCTCGACAACCTCCACCAACGACGACCTACTTGCATCCGGTCCCTCGATGGCTGCCCAACCAACGAGAATCATGATTAGGGGCATCGATCTTAGTTTTGTAAGTTGGAGAAGAAAACTTCCTCTTCAAAGACTAGGCCCAAATTGAGCTTACGGTTTGGCGATTTGATCTCAGCCTTAATTTCTAGCAAGGCTGACAATTTGGGTGAGGTTTGTGTCATTTTTCTTGTTTCGGGTTCGGATCGCTTTCTATGTTGACCCATTTTGGCGAAATGTATTTTTTTGTTTTTCAAATACGATTTTCGCTCATATTCCTGGTTTGTTTTGCTACGAATTTCAAATATGATTTTTGTTTCGATTTAACATAGACTTCTTTTCTTAACTTTAAAATAAAATAAAAATAATCAATACTTAAATCAAAAAATTATACTAGTAAACCCAAATTTTATGGTCTTTAATTTCAAACGAATATAGATATTTTTAAAAAAAATCTCAAATGCATACTACATGCATCATAACATAAAAGGAATCTATTCGAAATACCCAAAAAGCAATTGCTGTTGATATTCATATATAGTTTCCTCCTTTAATGAATCTATGACATGCATGACTCTAAACACATTACACACATGCATTACTGTTACCAGATCTATAATTTTGGAACTAGAGAAAGAACCACACATTGCCATGGCTGGAACCAAGTTCGTTTAAGCGGAAAAGAGCGATCGGCGATGAACAAGGTTGGCCCCCAGATCGCTGTAGCTCCATCGTCCCCCTTGTATTGGTTTCCATCACCTGCAGCCTGCTCGATTAAAGTATTATTTCCACCCGCAACTCGGATTCATGTTTTCTAGGTTTGACATTTGTATTTGTGTGTTCAAAGATGATATATAGTGCGTGTTCAGTTAACCTTTTTGTGATTCTTCTGTCTAAATAATCGATTGCGGGTTTGTGTGTGTTTTCAATTAACCTTCAAGAACATGATGAACAGCTTTCAAGAACAACAACAATCTTCAAATAATAACAACAAGAATAATAATTACATTGACATTTTGTAAAATTGTTCAATTAATATAGAAATGATAGATAATATTATTTAATGATGATGATAACAACAATAATGACGACATTTAAAATTAGTAATTATACTAGCTAGTAGTAGTAATAATATAATATTATATAATAAAAAAAACTTAAGAAATTTACAATTATGTGTTACCGACAAATCAAGTAATTGATAATATACAATGTATAATTTAGTAAATTAATTCAATTAATATAAAAATTATAGTCCATTTGAAAAGTTTATTTGTTTATAATAGTGAAAGCGGAAATGACATTAGTTTTCACGTTTTTTTGAACTTATGATAGTGACAACTTTGATATCTAAAACTTTGTCATTTGTAGTTTATTGTATCAACTTAATTAATATATAATTAGAAGACTTAGCTAAATAACAAACATGGTAAAATTTATTCAAAACTTAAACGTGTATTAAATTGTTACTTAATCACATAATTTGTTTATTCAATAGAATTATGTAATTATTCTGATAGCATAAATCTTACTTATATAAAATATATAAATGATACGAGTCAAAAAGATAAACCAATTAAAAATGGCATTTTAATGTGACTTAATTTTAACTTTTGTTATTTTTATAACTCCACTTATTTAGCTTGTTATATATTAATATCTTTTATAACTTAAAACCCTTTTTATTCTATGTGGCACATGTTATATGTTGTTGATTTCATACTTGAAGTTAATTAGTAAGAAATGTTTGCTTATGTGACATTTTATATGATTTTGGGCTTATAATTAAATTAGAGTGGTCTTGAATTAGACAAACTTTGGGTATGTTTGGTACACAACTTTTTGGAGATGATAGCTTTTTTTAAAATAAAAGGCTACAAGTCTTGTTCGGATGAAAAAAACTGAAAGTTTTTTTAAACAAAAAGCTTCAAAACAAAAAGCTTCTTGAAGTAACTTTTAAAACTAGCTGAAAACTTTTTATATACAAAATTACCTAAATACCCTCTTTAATTGTTTTACAATTCATTCTATTTTTTACTATTTATCATTTTTTTATCATTTTACATTATTAAGCTTCAGTTATCAGCTATTTTGCCAAACACATATACAAATAAAAGATACAGCTTTCAGCTCCAGCTACTAACTACTTCCGCCAAACACGCCCTTTATTAGACAATTAAACAAACCAACTAATACAATTTTTATTGAGAAAGTTATTCTAACTTATATATTAATATAGGAAGCTAAACAATATATATGTAACAATACAAAGTTATTAGACATTAATGTTAATCATTACTCTTGAATAATAATTACTACCTATCATAACTTTATACTTCTTTACAATTTCTTAAAGTTTGTAAATTATTAATATGTCATATATATCGATATGTTTACACCCATAAGTTTATATGATAGGCTTACTAAGAAATCCAACAACATAGTAGTGCAAGGAATAGTTATCCCAATATTTATAACTATGTAAGCATTTGTCATAAAATTCAGTCATAGTGTTTTTTCTTTTTCAAGATTACTATATTTATAAAAATTCTTCTATTATTTTTTATCATTAATGTATAAGTTGTCTCATAACAGGTTTTCAAAGGAGTTACTATGCTAAGCTTGCGCGAAGGTTCTAAAAAGCAAAACTCTATATGAAGAAATGTTAAAGACATACATCTAATAATCCTTAATTTGCTGGTATGTCTGATAGATGTGTGATAGATTAACTACTCTAGATCTATTAACATAGTAACCTAACAATATATATTTAACTACACACTTGCTATTTAACAAAATGTAATAAAAAAGAATGCAACAACATTTGCACGCATAATCCGTAAAGCAAAACTAAATGTGAAGAAGAGGCTTTACCAAGTAATATGTCTTATGTTTTTTTATATTTATTGGTGTTACATCTTCAAGAGAGATTTTTCATGAATTCAACTTATGCTTTTATTAAGTCTATCATGTATAACATATAATTAATGTATTCTATCTTTTTTTATTTGTTTATCAAGGGTGACAAACAGAGATGACACAAAGATACTCATTATAGATAAAGATAATGCAATATTAACGTCAACGGATAATATTGTTTACAAAGAGGTGTTACAAAATCTGTGACATCTCATTTTTCCAACGTGTATAATTGTTATAAAGGTTATCAATATTAAAAAACACATCAACATGTTTCATACTATTGTGGAAATTTTATATGAGACTAATTGAAAAAAATGGGTGAATTAGATTTACGTATGGTTTAAAATGGAAATACATTGAATATAATTATTATAAATCAATGTAGCTATTGGTTTTGATTTTTGGTTTATATATTTCTTCAGTGTGATAATTATTTTTATCCAACACTATGTGTGTATTTTTTTAACTGTGGTTTCATTTTTGGTAACGTATGGCTTTTTAAAATCTTCTAACTTTGAGTCGCATTATATGGTGTGTTCCTAGATTTGTTTCAACCTAAAATCTATTATATAAACTTTAATTCAAAATTGATCTTATTATATATATTATGTCCATTGAAGCTAAAGTAAGGCGGAATTCGTAATGACAACGTTGGTTTTGTTATTAGTATGGATAGAAGTTCTTTTTCAAAATAATTAGCTCTTATGCTGAAACAATTCACACCACATGGATCCATTGAAGCACATAATACAAATATAAAACATACTCAACTAATCAAAAACATAAAGTTAAATTGATGGTAAATGTCAAACACAGAAGCAAAGTAAAAAAGAAGTAAAATAGAATATATAAACAAACTTTAAAGGACAATTAAGTAAACAAATTAATAGCACATTTATTGCAAATAAATGAAATGTAATTACATAAAACTTCTACCAAAAAGTAACCGAATAATACATCAATATAATCATTTACTCTAATCTTAAGTCATTATATGAATAATCTATTGAACAAAAGTGTATTTTTATCACCAGAAATTTAAAAACTCAATTCATTATTACAGATGCAGAACAAACATCCTGTATATGAGTTTCTTATGTCATTGTTAAAGTCATATGAAATTGGACTGGTATGTATTATTCATACAATTATGTTACAAAGACACAATCTCTATAATAGCTAAATGATATTATAGAAATGGCATAAAACTATATTGCATGAACATCTTGAGTTAATTGTATTTTCAAAATTTACCATCATTTATTTGTGAATTATTACCTAAAAACTCTCCACCAACAACTTCTTTCGAGACTAGAAACCATGTTTGTTCCATCCGATTCACAAAAATTAACTAGCATTGAATTAGAATACATAACAATGATTGGTATGAATTCATTAGAGATTACACAATCACCCCAAAAACGATACTACATTTCCAAATAACCAATCCATTTGAACTTAATGTTGTCAAATAGCATAAGGAAGGAGAACAGCCCCATATATACTATACATGACAACCATTTCTTGGGACACCAAAATACTTCACCACATTTCGAACTCAAAGCACGACCTTTCAGGTATGTGGAAATTATATCATAATTGTACATTCAAGCAATATTTTGTCATTTTATCAAAGATAACATGTCAAACACTTCACATATAGGATTTGTGCAATTCATTTCTACAAGCAATCAATTTTGACACCGTAACAAAACACGCAATATACACTCACATACGAGTATACGAGGTTGATGTGGCATTTGATGGAGTTTTACCGATTGGATTATGTGGTCCAACTTGACAACAGTTATGTACAGATCTTAAATCATTTGAGGATATTATCATGTGTTTGATCACATAATGAAGGAGATGATAAGCCTTACACACTTTCATATATTGGATCAAGAAATCATCCTTACTGAAGAAGAAGTTAATAAGGCTACCGAAGAAGATATTATAACAATTAATGATGAAAGTACCGGTAATAACATATACACATACGCACACAAACACACACATACACACATATGTATATATATATACATGTGTATGTGTGAAGTTTTAGATTTGATAAACATTGTAACATACACACACATATATATAATATCATATGTTAAATTTGATGTACATTACATGTGCACACTATTTAAAAATAAACATTTCAGCGTTTAATGAAACAAATCAACACCAAGAAACTAGGGAAGAAGAAGTCAGGCTACCAAACATGCCAACAACATAAGTATAAGTACCTAAAGCCTTAATATGAACTAAACACAAGCATATTTAGATACACAATATTTTAACCTTTTCTTTGTTACTAGCTTCGCACCAACAACACAAAATGATGTGACAGCAGAATACACATTGTCACTCAACACTTGTCAGAGTAATACTATAAAGAAATAGTTTAACTATGTGGTGATATCACAAAAGTATTCGGAGCAACATCACAACAAAGGAAATCAATTTGATAATTATAAAATAAGGATATTGTGATACAGTGAAAAAGATATAGTATGATATATCCTATTATGTGTTTATGAAGGTTTTACTAAACTTATTGAACAACCTTTACAAACTTTCTTTTCTACTTACTATAAAAAATAAATTAGTATTAAATACATTTAACCAATATCGTACATACATGCTCTGTTTACAAAGACTTGAAATCTAGTTTAGTATATACACCTACATTTTACAACCTCTAATTACCGACATGCAAAACACATGGAAGCAAAATTAACATAGAATTTGGGGGAAGGAAAGTGGGAAACAAGCTCGGTGGGAATTGAAGGATACAATAGGCTTGGAGGGGCCGGCGGGTTCACCACCTCGGTCTGTGTCGAGCCTGCTAAAATTGATCTTGACAAGAGGAGCGTATTCTCTATCTTTCTCATTCTCTCTTATTTATTTATAATAAAAAATGATTAGTGGGGTAGTGATATATAAATATAACTATTATCAAAACTTTCTTGGGATAGAAAGATAAAAAAAAGTAAAGAGAAAAAAATTAATGTAAAGCTAGATGTTGGGAAAGAAAATGACGACCACCCCACTCTTGCACAAGCAAAAACAATTTTCCCATTGGTTGTTGGCCAAAGATATAACATGTTTAAATTAATCTTTCTAATATGCTTTGATGTGATGCAAGAATGGTATACCATATACATTTTTTTTCACATAAAATTCTATTTTCTCTTACTAAATATCCGTAATTTATGTTTTTACTCACTAAATGATAGCTGAAATTCATTAATTTTCTTTCTTGATCTCATCTCTTATCACACTTATCTTGATCTTATGAATAAAAAAAGAAGGGAAAATATACGCTCGAAATATATTTCAATACAACGTATGATGTCGATGGCCCGAGGTAGAGCACTCAATGGGTTAGGGTGGCCCCATTTTGCTTACCAACATCAATAAAGAGAATATAGAATCTCTCAAACTATTAAGATTTTGTTTATAGAAAAAGGTAAAGATATATCTACTTATTATTTATCTTCCTTAAAATTTTAAACTAATAAAGTACACAGACACAATACGACGAGTCATAGTTTTGCTCTCGAATATAACAACTAGAAAAGACTCGGAACATGTTTCATATTTTCCAAAGACAAACCAACCACCGAACACTGTTTTGTCTCGTTTTAATTGAGTTGTAACTAGGTTTAACATGTTTGTTAGTTAGAGTGGATAGTGTGGGCGTTAGTAGAAGCGTGGAAAAGAGCTCAATGTGTTGTGGTGGGAGGCTTTGCCACTCCATGGCGGCATGGCAATTGATACGCAGGGAGGGGAAAGTGACGTGGTTATTAAATTATGATTTTCTTTTTTTTTATCGAATAACATTAAATATGTTTGACTTAAACCATAGTCCTTCAATCCTTTGCTTCTTTATTTTCTTTTTATTTGCATGGTACAACTCAATCAACGAAATTGAAATGAAATGTAATGTTTTTTTTAATTTTTAACATATTTTATTTTTCATGATGTAATGTTTTGTTTTCAAAAGTGTAATGTTGTCATTTTCTTATTTTGCTATATTCTAATTTTTAGAATTATAAGCGAATTTTATTTCCTTTTATTTAAAAGTCATATTTTATTTTTATTGAGTATTATTAGATTAAGTATGAAATTAATAAATAAGGTGGGTCATAGAATTTGGTGTGATGGGAAGTGATCATTACGGGTATAACTAATGGGCTGAGTGAGAAACTGACATAACGATGTGGTGAGTGCGGTGAGGCAACCATTCCCACCACTCTTATATTATTTGTTAAATATTTTAAAATTACTTACGTTTTTTAAGTTTTATAGGTATGATTATTTTGTTTCGAAAATAAAAGTTTTTAGCCTCGTTTAGATGCAAGGTTATAAACTTTTATTTTCAAATGAAAAAATTTGAAAAAAACTGGTTGAAGTAGCTTTTAGGTGTTTTTGTTTGTAAAATACATAAAAACACTCGGTGAATTGTTTTTTTAAACTATTTTATCATTTCAAATTTTTGATCATGACCTTCTATGTCTATTTACAATTTTCAGCTTTAACTACCAGCTACTTTGTCGTACACATGTAATAAATAAAATCTTTCAGCTTTCAACTCCAGCTTACAACTATTAGCTTTCAGCTCTAGCTATCTCAGCTATTCTGTTAAACCACCCTAAGGGCTAGTGGAATACACACCACAATCATCAGGGTAGTTTAAAAAATGGCCAATGGCCCGTCAGGCACACCATCCCATCGAGACCTAAAAATTAATGACATCTGGTAAAGATTGCCACACCGCAAGATCGCCACCCTATCTGCGTAAACCTAAACCTTTTGAATTTCTAGTCGTTGGTCTCGGCCATTGCTGTAACATCCTAATTTTTTTTTCAAAACGATCATAGAAGATGTCGGTAGACAATAATAAGGTAGTTGCATAACAATCAATAATTAAAGTAAGTACACAATTTTTCCCGAATTACATCTGTCATCATTGTTCATCCTTAAAACTATTTCTGTTAAAAACTAAATTGATATGTTGCGGAAGCTTGGATAATGAGCTATCAGTGCCGAGCTGGAGCCCCGCCGTGGTCATCACCTGAAAAGAGTGAAAACAACAACTGTAAGCCCAAGGCTTAGCGAGTATACTACTTACAAGCCAAATAGTTCACGTAACTGCTCAAAGCTCATACCCACTACCGTAGTAAGTGGTCTCATCATACCCGTCACTAGGAC
>JAUEJL010121777.1:0-11813 GCA_032274825.1 Drosophyllum lusitanicum | reverse complement strand
TTCTCGAACTCCCACTCAGTGGTCTAATATTACTGAGCCTTGTCCTTTCCTGAGATCAGAATAAACTGAAATCAGTATTCAATTCATAAATATATATCATCACATATATTTATATACAATCCAACTTATGCACACAAGTTAGAAACACCCATTATGTAAACACATAACCCGGCAATCCAAAAGATTTATCAAATAAAAGCTTATGAACAAATCCCGACGCGTCGCGCCGCGACCACTCAATTCGTCGCGCCGCGATGCCTCTTCGAGCACCCACTTCGAATTGCAGCACACTTCGAGCGGCATTTCGAATTCGGAACCAACGCGTCGCGTCGCGACCCTGGACCCGTCGCGTCGCGACAAGCCTTCGAGCGGCCAACCTTCGAATGCGAAGTCACCTTTCTTCGAACCACTATCCTTCGAATTCGAAACACTAAGGTCGCGCCGCGACCTATAGGCGTCGCGCCGCGACGTCGCCATTTCCAGATCCTTCTTCTTCTTTTTCATTGTAAAACCCACAAACTCCATAACCAAATTATGCAGCTTATACATGAATTCTGGAAATCAATTTCTAACACTTCTAAACACAAATAATCATCATTTAACATGTTTAGAAACATCAAGAACACATTTAAATCATTAAAATCCACAAGAACCACAAAACCCACTTGTGAAGGTTTTCTTCATATTCAACCATGGTGATTCACCATATAACCATGTATATCATCATAAAAGCATACCAAATCAATACTAAGCATGATATAAACATCATCTTACCTTTGTTTTGATTTATCAATCAACAATCTTCAATTCCACAATTTCAAGTATGTGTTCTCCTTGTTCTTTCTCTCTCAAAACACACACAACACACTTTTCTCTAGAAACAAATATTAAACAGGAAACCTTCCTCAAAAGTCATAGACCCACGTATGCATACACATTTTACTAAGCAGGAGGTGCCATATTTGGTGATGACTCACAACTCACAAATATCTCCACTCTTGCATGCATACATACAAATATTAATTACTTCACTTAATTAATATAACAATTAATTTCAATTAAGGTTAATTAGTAAATAATTAAATTTATAATCAAATACTAATCACGTATAAACGTACCTTGGCCTACGCAACGACTAGGCCCAAAATCAGGATGTTACAAAAAGTGTGCATATAATTGGATGAATCAGGAACAATGTTAAAACCCGAATTGAAAACTTTGCAATCAAAAACCTGAATTGAAAACTTTGTAATCGAAAACCTGAATTGAAACTGTACTTAGTGGTGAATTGTACATTGAAATCCAGACTTAGAATGTTTAAAGGATTCTGAGTATTGAGTGTAGATAGGGTGTGTAACCCTAATAGATGACTAATATTATGAGAACCGTATATGTAGGTGACTACCGGTAGACATGTACTTTCGGATACTTACTGAACTTCCATTTTCTTTTACTTAAGGTGCAACCTGGTGAGTATTCTTCCTTACCTACTATGCTAGTGGAGACTATGAATAATGTGGGGTAAGTATATTTATGTAAATGATGTCAATGCTACGTGTAAGTTATGGTGAGACCAATTACTATGGTATCGGGTATGTTAGACTGCACTGTGTTGATGTGTATGATAAGTCTATCTGAAGCACACAGGGAGGAAACGACGACTACTTCAGTAGCGGATAAGCCATGAATGATAAGAAGCTATGTGATACGTTATATGAGATTGTTATATGTTTATGTGGTGTAATGTGTAAGTAACATACTCGTTAAGCTTTATGCTTATTGGTTGTTCACGTTCCTTTTAGGAGGCTCCAACGCAGTAGAGACAACTCACGTTTTAAAGACTTCCGCCAAAGAAAATCTTGACATTTATACTATTCAAGTGTTTTGTCATTTACTTTACTTTGAGTGATGAAAAGATGAACTTCAGTTTAGAATTCATACGTTTCGATCATTGATCTAAAGAATGATTGGTTTTTTGTGAGTTATATTGTGGAGTATAGATTTTATTTTATTTTTTTAAAGTTTGGGAGGTTTCGAAAGACTTATCCACTATATATCCTACATAATAATTGCTTATCCAAGTTAGGCATTTATGATCCTTTCACATTGCCAACTTGCCAGGGGTAAAGACATATCAAGTGCAGTGGACGTAGTGTTTATATATACACTGTCACCAAAATATCTTGCACAGCGGCTTACTTGTTAGTTTTAATTTAGTTAGGTACATGTCACTTCTTCAAGCATTTAGTTAGAATGCATCGTCTATATATGTACTGTACTCAAACACATTCCAGAATAATAAGAAATTTACTTTTCTTCCAATTCTCAAATTCGTATATGTTGGAGATATGTCCACTGTCAAAATAAAATAGTAATTATACTTATACGCATATGCCTATTTGGTCGCACACAAAAGCCGGTAATAAGTTTCTTCTAGTAATTAATTAAAAGTGATTTAATTTATTATATGATAATGGTGTTTTAATTAATATGGAATTAGTACAGGATGTTTTGCTTGAGAAACTTATCTTATATTTGTTTATAATTAATTTAAAGTTTAAACATTAAAGCATAAGATTACATAATCCTAATCTTATCTTAGAGATAACCTAAACTTAACTCTAATCTCCTAATCCTAGTCTAATAATCGGCTCCTTTTTTGTGTGGATATATTGAGACGTGAGCCACAAGAGTGTTTTTGGGTTCATGATATAAATATTGAATAAAAACAACAACAAAAAAAAAGAAAAGAAAGAAAGAGGAGCTGGCAGTAAATCGGAGGAACGACAGAGTTGATTTTGTTGACTAGTTTTCTCCGGTAACATTTAACTAAGAGGGTATTTGGGATTACGTTTAAACTTTGATTATCTGATTATTTTTATTTGAAATCGCAGATAACTAGTTTAAAGTGTTTAAGGTTGTGTTTTCAGAAATCAATTATTTGCGTTTAGGAGACTATAAAACGCAGTTTTGAGAATCTACTTTTGAGTTGTTTTTTCATACTCATTATTTGATTATTGTAATTTTACCATCTAAAAATCAATTAATCTACTTTGCTAAGGACTCAAAAAACTGACTATCTAATTATTGCGATATGAAGCAGCATAATCAAATCCAAACACTATTATTCAGTAACACATTCTCTTACAGCTGATTATCTGATTCTAATTATTAAAAACGCATAATCTATTTTCAATTTGCAATCCCAAACACCTCCTAAGTTTTGTTGGCCAAGAAGTTGTGTTGGCCGCGCACAAAAGAGTTCTGTGTCTTGGGTTTTAGAGCTTGGATTAAGAAGGAATTGCTAAGGTTAATAATAAGATCTTTTGGGTGTGTTTCTAGTAGAGAGAATTCTTTTATTAGTTTCTTTTACATTGCTTAAGGTCTAATTCTTGCTCCCCTTTATCTTGTTACTTATATTAGATTGGAACCTAGATCTATTGAGTGATTATGTGATTTTGTTTGTTTGATTCCACTGTGATTCTTTTATAAAAGTTTTGTTGTTAATCACAAAATCCAACAGCATCTTGCAAACAAATAGAAAATAAAAAGATCGACCTTCAATTCTGAATGTTCATGTTTTCAAATTAAATAAAATTGATAGACAAATCATCAAAAAGAAGAAATTCGTAGAAAATTTATGTAGTTTTTATTTTTCGAAGTATTATTCTTAGAATTAATTTTAAGTTCAGAAGTAGATATGAGCAAAAAATTCTTTTTGGTCTGACCCGATCCAGTTTTGAACCAGCCCGATTTATATAGTTTAATTTAGGTCGCTTCTTGGTTTTTATATTTCCCTTATTTTAGTTCCACCGAGTTCGGTTTTTACTCGGAACTGCGAAACTAAATTTGAAAAGGAATTTAACCGAAAAACCATAGTCGATTAGTATATTCCGGTTTGATTCTCGTTCCTAACTTTTAAGCTTTTTTGTTTCGATTTTTTTTCATATTTAGTTCAGTTCAAACCGGTTCTAAAACCAAGCTCATCCCTAGTTACACGCATGTTTGATCAAGAAACTGCTGCGTGTCAAATTTTGGTTGGGTATCGACTTCGTTCTATTAGTAGCAAAAGTGGCCGGGTAGCGATATCTTACTTAAATGTGTAATCCCATTGGTGCCCAGCTCATTCTGACATTCTCTCATACAATCTCATCCCCATGCTCGCTCGATCAATATATAGCAACTAGCTTTTCTTTTTATGTACCTAATTAAGAACCAATTAGTTAACATATTTTTAAAGGTAATAGAATGATATCCTAGCTATTTCAAAATACTCATAATTGATAATGTTATTTCATAATTGTTTAATATACATATTCGATAAACATACGCATTCTACCGATCTTATAATTATCTATATATATCACGCTCTGTTTGTGAGTGTACATAAATTATTAAAAATATCATAAAAGTCCACTTGCCAATTGCCATATGTAACGAATTGAAAGACTTCGTTATAGTTAATGGTGGCTGGTGGGCAAGTCAACCTCCAGGCGTTGTCTTCCGTGAAAGCCGCTCACGGTACGTAGTAAGCGTACATTGATGTCTATAAAACCATGCATGTCTTCTTGCATTTCTTTCATTGAGCCAAACACAAAAACAAAACTTTTAGCTGTTGGAGTATAATTCGACCCGAAATTGAAATGGGCCGTTTGGACGCAAATACACCTCCTCAATCGTCCGACCAATCTCCATTTCAGCCACCACCACCGCAAGGGTACCCAAACCATCATGACAACCCACTGTCGTCACCATCACCAACGCCGCCACTAGCAGAAGATATTAATCATCAGAATATGAACTACCCGCCACCATCCACTCGCTCTTTCATACCTCAATCACCGGAAACTATGCCTCCACTTGAAGCTTACCCACCTCAAAAACCAGTAACATACCCACCACCGGCAGCCTACCCAACACTTCAGCTGGAGCCTGTTCAGTTTCCGCCTCCTCAATAGCAGCAGCCTGTTCAGTTTTCGCAACCTCAACAGCAGCAGCCTATCCAGTTTCCGCCGCCTCAACAGCAGCATCCTGTTCAGTTTCTGCCACCTCACCAGCAGCAGCCTGTCCAATATCCGCCACTTCAACAAACTAGTAATTTAGGTTGTACTGCTAACCCTCAAACTTACAACTATACCTATTCAAATGATGGAGGTCAGACAGTGTATCAAACGTCGGTGATAACAGGTCCTCCGGCAGGGATAACCATTGGAACTCAATACCTTGCTCCCACTCAGGGATGGAGGACTGGTCTATTCGACTGCGCTGAAGATCCTGAAAATGGTATAATTTTAGGGTTTAGTTCCCGAAAATGTATCCAAGTTGTCACCTTTTGCTATTGTATGTACCGAACTTTCAAACTTACCATTTAACGTATCGGATTTACCAAACTTACCATTTTGTGTATCTAACCTGCTATAGCAAGTAACAAGCTGACATGACATAGGTTTCACTGACTTGGCTGGTGACTTGGCATATGACTTTGACTTTTCATTATTTAAAATAAATACAAAATAAAATCCTTAGAATATCTGCAGTTTTGAAATCTTCATACGATTCTGATTCGATGGGTTCATCTGCAAAATAAAATCTTCATACGAAGCAGGAGAACATTTAAACCCTCGATGGGTTCATCTGATTCGATGGGTTCATCTGATTAGGGTTCGAGTTTATGATTCTAATTCTGATGTGGGTATGATTTTGAAAGGATTCATCTTCACTCTCCAGATCTGCATCTGGTTCTTGAAGGGATTCATCGTCACTGCTTCATCTTCACTGGATTCTGACTTGTTCAATTTTAGGTTTGTGATTCCATGAAGGTTTAGGGGTCCGATTTTTTGATTACTTAAGGGTTCCGATTTTATGAAACCCATCGATTTCTAAGACCCAGATCTGGGATTGCTTCATCTTCATCTTCAAAAGTTCGGTTCTTGGTTCGATTTTAGTTCAGAAGTTTAGGATACTTGTTCTAGTTCGATCTGGTCTTGGTTCGATCCGGTCTTGGTTCGATTTTCGTCCATGGTTCTACAGGTTTGTCTTCATTGACTATCGATCCATCTTCCACCATCATCGACTTCCTGTTCTATAACCTTATCGATTTCAGGTATGTAGTTTATGTTTGTCCATGGTTCTCCAGATTTGTCTTCATCGATTTAGGGTTTATTTTCGGTTTCAAATCTAATCTGTTATCATCTTTTTTTGTTCAAAAACAAAATGTGGACTTTTGATTTCAGTTCCCGATGGTTTAATGTTCTTTTTAAGTGTTCTTCATCTTTGATTTCTAGGTTTGATGTTCTTCTTAATTGTTTTTCATGTCTTCTTCAAGTGTTCTTCATGTCTTTTTCAAGTTCTTCAATTCTTCATGATATTTTGATTTTTTTTAAAAATGGTCTGATGTGGAAATTAAATAATGATGTGGCATATTAAAAAAAATGAAAAATGAACAAGATTACCGGTTACCTTTAGAATAGGTAATTGGGTACATTAAATGGTAACTTTCAAGAGTATGATACATTAAATGGTAAATTTGAAAGTTCAGTACACACAATAGCAAAAGGTGACAACTTGGATACATTTTCGGGAACTAAACCCTTTATCTTATTATTTAAATAGTTAACATATATTAGATTTGGATAAATAGAAATTCTATTGTTTTAATATAATATAATCCTATCCTTATTAGACTAGCATTCCTAACCTTGTAAAGAAGGGTCTTAATTTAAATGTTTCAGTTGCTACAAATTACATATTATAAACTGAGAATAAATTTGAATCTCTCTCTCCCTCATATTTTATACGCCAAAACCAATAAGATAACCAAGACTCGGTTTTCTAGTTTTCGGCCAATGCTATATATAATCTCAAGGTTTGAGATTTGTTCGTGGTTGCATTTCTCCGGCTAGTAGGAGTGATCATTTGCATCATCACGTGTGGACTTGGCTTGAGCAATTCGGATAAAGTTTATCTAAACCTTCTTATAGGTTTATTTGTGCTCTTTAGGTATCGCAAGACTAGATTCGCTTTATTAAACTAAAAACAAGTCCTTGTATTCTAAACCTTTTTCTTAAACTAAAAATAAAACCTTATTAAGAAAACTCACTCCCAAGCGTGTCTTGAAAGGGACGAAAAATAAAGAAAGGTATGAAACATTACTACAAAACATAACAACATAACTTTTAACTTTTTAAATTTTAAAACCAGTAGCAAATAAGTAATTATTTGTGCATGGGAAAAGAAATAAGACTAGGATATTCAAGATTAAATAGAAAAATTTAGTAAAAGGATATAAAATCTTTATTTTAATATGGGTTATATGTAACGATGTTTGACCACTTTAATATCCTGTGTAACAAATAAAAAAACTTCGTAAAAATGAATTTTTGTTACCCAAAATTACATTTTATGTAACTTTTGTTGCCAAAATGCACATTCCGTGTAACGGTGACCTTAGCTGATCACATTTGATTTTTTTCATATTTTTATACTATTTATTTCATTTGTTCCTTATTATTATTATTGTTGTTGTTGTTATGATTATTGTTATTACTAGATTAAATGCACGTGCGATATATGAGTTGGTTTAAAAAATGATAATTATTACACATTAATAAAAATATTAAATAATTATAAAATGCTAATAAATGATGGCATGTGACATCAATACCCAGACCAACGGTGAAAGTGCCGACACGAGATGGAAGACAGGCGTGATGTTAGATTCGTGATATGAAAAGACGTGATTGTATTTCTTGCACACGTCATCGATTATAATTGTTACAATTAGGGGTAATAAGGTTAAATATTTAATGATTATAATTAAAAAGAACTCAACATTTTTAGAAAATATTTTAAAATGACAAAATAAAAATTTGGTTAAATATAGTATTTTAAAATGTTATAACGAGTAAATATTATATTTATGAATTAGGATAGACAAATATGATATTTTAACTTTTAAGAAGGGTGTATATGAATTTTTTTATAAAAATTTTGATTCAAATAAAAATCAAAATTGAATCTAAATTTGATCGAGAAAAGACAAAATTGGATTTTAAATTTTACCAAAATGGATGCTCAAGATTGTAAAATTAAAACTAAGTTGTTAAATCAAGGGTTAGGGTTGTAATATAAATATGATTCTAATTAGTCTTTTATTAATATTAGAAGATTATTAATATTATTCTTTTTTACATTTCTTACGCTCAATCTATTTCCCCTAAAACTCTCTTTCTATCTCTCGATCCTCCATTCAACCACGCCACCTCCATGAAACCATCACTGTCGCCTCCAACTACCACCGCCACCACCTTCGTATGAAACCACCACAACCACTACCTACTTCTTCTTCAACCACCACCACCATTGTCACCTCATTCGTCTTTAACTCCCACCACCACCACCGCTGCCTCATTCGTTTTCAACCACCATCTCCCTCATCCGTCTTTAAGTAATTCAATAGTTAACAAAATTGAAACCCTTAGAATCGACACCAGAATCCAAGTTAGGTTTCTTACTTTGGAAATCAATATGACTACATCTTATTCAGCATCGTAACTAAGATCTAGGTTTGAGATGGAAGGTCACTATTACAGTATCTCAAATCAGTCCGATTTCAACTCAGACGTGTTTAAGATCGATTAAGGGTTTTCAATTTCATCTATGATTGTGTGTGTGAGAGAGAAAAAGAGAGACTTGAAGAACCATCACAGCCGATGAACACCACACATCACCTCCATTTGCGCTTCTGACACCATCCATCTTTATTTTATACTCTCTCTCTCTATCATATGATTTGTACAATCTTGGTTGATTCGTGCTAACACACTAGATCCTCTTGAAGGTTTTTCCCCCGTATATGTAAATAAATTCCAATTTGTACACTGTTTTTATTAATCGATCTTTAAACAAATGGATTTCCGATTTTGTTAATCGATTGGAAGAAATCACAGATTTGTTAGTCGATTCACATGCAGGGTTCCAATTAGAATCAGTTTCTATCTGACTTGGTTAGGGTTCATTTCCATGAGTGAAAATTGGGCTTGAAAGAATGAACTTTTCTTATTAACGTTTGAATGTTTTTGTTCATCTAGGAACCTACGAGAAATCGACGAAGGTGAATAATCACGTATCTAAATTTGGAAAGGACTTGGGTTTGGATTACATGGGTAACGTGTGTTTGTTTGAATGGTTCATCCTTCGTTGATGATAACTTAGTTGAACATGAACAAGCAATAACTCAAATGGGTTTTCTTCATTGATATAATAATAATAATAATAACAACAACAACAATAATAAATAATTGGTAATAAAAAAATAAAAAATAACCCACTTAACCAACAATCGCACGTTACATTACATATAATATGAATTTCGAAAACTTTATTCTATTAATATCAATAAAGTTTAGTTCATTATATTAAAACGAGGATACTTCACTACATTTTAGTACACTTAACCTTATAAACATATAGTCTTATAAATTATAAAATTAAAAAAAGACATAAAATGATCATTTTTAATGGGTTGTGATATAATATGTATGAATACAATTTGAAGTACATGAAAGCCCTTGAATTAAGTGACTCTTTTGGCCTTGGATTAAGTGTCTCTTTTGGGATGAAGTTTTGTTGTAAGACAATGTGTACCGCGACCGAAGGGATGAGGTAACATTTTGGGTTGGTTGGCTTCATCAGGAACACCCCTATGCCCTTCCTAAGCTGATCGGCTCTCTCTATTTGGTTCCCACAACCTGAGCTCTACCCTATCCCCACCTCCACCCATGACACACTTCACTCCACTCCACTCCACTTTCTCTCTATCTTACTTCTTTTTCTCTCTTACCTTTATCCTCTCCCTCCCTCCCTCTCTCTCTCTCTCTCAATATACACAATAAAATAAAATAAAAAGTGAGTAAGATTTAAGCTCTACTAACTTTTGGGTTGGAATGAGAAGAAAAAAAAGGAAGACGATGCGACACCAGTATGGAAACTAGGTTGGGGAACCCATTTAAGTGTGCTACAAATCAACTAAAAGGTTAGGCATGACATTATTGGTAATTTTAAAATTGAAAAGGACATAAAAACTAAAAAGCGATTAAAATTGGATAAAACAAGGGCACAAGGGATACCAATGACGGATCTATTACATTTTTAACGGTGGATTTATTACATATGAGAGATGATATTTCTAGTTGTGAAAATTGATTCATTCATAAAAAGTATAATGCTATCGAAACAATATAACAAGTTAGTAAAACATGAAAGAGCAAAGGAAACAAATTAAAGACCAAAATCAAAAGATTTCAACAATGTACATGGTACAAAATGACCATACATAATTTCCTCAATAACAAAGTTCTACATCAAGTCAACTCTCTAATTGGAAATCTGATAAATCCACACTTGGTTTTTATTAATGTTAGTTTTGACATGTTAACTTATGATTAAAAGGTTTTTTTATAATTCAATACTTTTATAGTTTTTCTACATCTAAAACATTTTTTTGTTTTATTTCATTTCGCGATGTATAATTGGAGATAGTTACTTTGGTGTCAAAACAAGTCCAAATTCAAATGGTAGGTGCGAGTGAGACAACTACTCAGCGATCAAAACACACTACTTTGTAATGTATTGCACCTTGGTTTTACATTTCTAGTCCGCTTTGAGGCTAAAATTTATCGTTTACTATTGTTTTAGCTGGTTTCATATTTATAGTTGTAGCAAGGGTTGATAATTTTTGTTACGGCACGAAATTTGAATCTAACACGAAGTGGGCTAACATGATCACAATATAAAAAAAGTTGGGTCATTAATTGAAAATTCAAGCTATTAAAAATTTGAAAAACAAAACGTGAAAATAACATTTGATTGTTAAAAAACAGTAAAAAAACAAATGATATATGCAATCAACAACACCTAGATTAGGTGTTGTTATTCTCACATAACACCTAAATAATTAAAAAACTCAAATAACTAAAATACTCATCATTTAAATGTTATGCGAGTACAATAACACTTCACATATCATTTCCCCAAAATAAAAAGTGCTAAATCATCTATATCCTCTTTAAAACACGATCTATCCCATCCTACGTGACATTGTTAATTTAGTCCTGTTTTCAAAATTAAAGGTAATTATAGTATATTATTTGATGATTTGTCATGATTTAAGGAGTTTGGTCTTTTACTTGTATATTTATTCTGGGCCTAAGTTTCTCATTTGTGTCTATTAGCCTACTTAAAAACCGATCTCATTGATTACGTGTCAATTGGGCTACTCTTCAAAAAACGGATGAAATTTATCGATGATGTGAAACTTAAAAGCCTTAATTAAAGGTTGGGAGTAACTATGATTGTTACATGATCCTAAGCTTTCCCACTAATTTAATACACCCATTAACAATAACCAATTGATCCATTAGTTATGACAACTCATTATAATCTTGCAAACAACCCATTTATATGACCTATTAAGGGGGAATTTGTTTTAGCTTATTTAGGGCTTATTTTTTATAAGCTATTTTTTTTTTGCTTATTTTCTGACTTTTGAGCTTATTACGAGTTATAAGAAGAAAATAAGCCGGACTCATAAAAAATAAGCCAGAAAAAACGAGCTTATAAAAAATAAGCCCTAAATAAGCTAAAACAAACACCTCCTAAGTGCCTCTTTGTAACATCCTCAAAACGGGCCTAAACGTGTGCGAACGTGGTACGTCGAATTTTTGATTAAATTAAATAAAATATATATATTTTAGAAAGTGATATAAAATATGAAAATAATAAATAAATGGGGTTATTAAAATATTAATAAAAGT
>JAUEJL010121766.1:0-11814 GCA_032274825.1 Drosophyllum lusitanicum | reverse complement strand
AGGGTTTCGGCGACTAGGAGGATGCCGGTGGCGGCTATGTTTCTGGTGAGTAGATATGAATCTTTCTTTTATTGACTATGTACAAAACTACATACTTTATTCTCCTACTTATCACAAGACATGTGTAACCCACTAATTATCGTTTTTTGCATTCTCCATTGATTTTGACACTTATGTTAATCTTATGAGTAGAAGGATATGTAAGAGGATCTGTTAAAAAAAAAGAGGATATATCACCTCTTTAAGAAAAATGATATATTTTCTTACTATTTCTTTCTACTTTATCCTCTCCCCATACTTACCACAAGATGATACGCGAAATTCACTAATTCTGTTCCTCATCTCCTACGTCAATTTTGACACTTGTATCGATATGTAGGGAGATATATTAAGGTGGTGTTTGTTTAAGCTTATTTTTTTGGCTTATTAGCTTATTAGCTTACATGTTTTGAACTTATTATGTTTTATGTGTTTGGCTAAGCTTATTAGCTTAAGCTTATTTGTTTATTTTTATAAAAATAAGCCATTTTTCATAAGCTATCTTGAACTAGTTTATTTTTTTTCTTGTGAGATTATTTTTACACTTTTACCTTTATACCCTCTTTTTTGATCATTTTACATTAATAAACTAATGTAAGGAAGTTCTTTTTGGTCATTTTCTACATTTTTAAAAGAAACTTATTAACTCATAAGTTATAAGTTAATGCAAACACTTTTTTCTCTCAAAACTCAAAAGCTCAAAAGCTTTTAAGCTCGTAACAAAAAAAAAATAAATAAATAAAACTTAAACAAACACCCCCTAACTCTCTTTATTCACCACATGACATTTGAAATCAATTCATTCTAATTTCCTGTCTACTCCATTGATTTTAGAATGCTACCGACCCATACTCTTCTCCTTTCTTTCCATCATGGTTGAAAACACTCGTTACTTGCTATCCTTTTTTGCTGGTTCAAACAGCGTCGTCGGAGATTATTTTCATCTGCAACTTTACGAGAGGGAGGAGACCTCGCATGAACAAGAAATGGAAGGGGCTACTTTAAACCAGATAATGGAGTTTATATACCATCGTTACAGTCTGATCCTACAATCCCTCATCATTCTTAAGTTTTTTGAATTTTCTGTGCAGTCGAATTAGGGTTTCGACTATACATTTGTATTTTTAATTTGTAGGAGTTAAGAGAGAGAGAGAGAGAGAGAGAGAGAGAGAGAGACGACTAGGCTTCTACTTCGTTTCACAGCTCTTGTTGTGATACCTCCATTGTCTAGAATTGCTTCAAATCTGTAAGTTAAATACTTTTTCTGATACAATTTCTTGTTTGGATGTACTTATAATTCTTCCCCAGTCTTTTTTGGTGTTATCATTTATGTCGAATCGGGGTTATCATATTTTGGTGTTTTGAGCTCTTTTTTGCCTTTTCGTTTTTCATGAATATATATTCTCGATTTTTACTACCAAGGAAAATGGTTCAATGTGTTTGCATCATTACCCAGGGTTGAGGGTTGCTACACATCATTCTACAGTTTATCTACTTTATTTTTCTTCAATGGCTATGTGAGATTCTACAACAAAATTTCAGCCTATGAATGCCGATTATGAGGTTAATTTGCTTCATCTTCTTATGTCCATGTTTTGTTTTTTTAGTGTATGGATCTTATTATCGATTCTTGTTAAGGTTGTTTTATAATAGATTACATCAAAGGATTTAACCTTTGATAATCAGAAAGATTATTATACCATTTCAGGCCATTATATAGATTTTAGCTAAAATATAAGAGAACATGTAACCTTATAGCTTGAAATCTTGAAACAGTACATTTTGCCTCAAAATTGAGGGTTTAGCTCTTTAGGGGTATGCATGAACTAAACCGAACCAGTGTAAACGGATTAAACCTTAAACTGTATACAAGCTTCATTCTGTTTTAATTAAAGATTAGTAAATAATACAGAATTGTTTCATACTTAAAATAGATAAAATGGATCATGTCCGGTTCTGAACTGGCTCTGCTTGAATATTGTCCATCATTCGCACCCCAATGAGCCTCAGACAAAGCCGATTGTACATTGAGGAGGAAATTAAGGATATATTGGCAATGAATTGGTAAATTTCAAGTTTATTTATAACGAGTAGATATCCAACTCTTTTCTATTTGTTACTACATAAGCTAATTTTTATCTCTCTGCTTTTTTTTAAAAGGATATTGAAGCAACAAGATGTATATGCCTATTGAATGGGAAACTGCATCTAACTACTATTATGAAAGGTCTCAGAAAAATGAAGGGACTTAGATTTTTTCATGTGACGGATTATCAGAAACACCTGGAGTCTTATGTATATAGCCAATATGTGTTGGATGGTCGATGATATATGCATTGGTATGGTTACTCTTTAACATGCTTACCCAAAATTTTCAAGCAAATATTGTCGTTCCACTTCAAATGCTCTAGAGCAATATGGGGATTTGGTAGAACTGTATATATGCCCGTTGAACTAAAATCCCTTTGCCTTGAATATTCAGTGGATTCATAATCTTGAGGAAATAATAATTGAAGACTCTAAGGATTTGTTAGAACTTATCATGCTTGTTAAAAGCTTGAAGCTTAGATCGCTCAAGCTTTTTGGTTCTAATTTCAGAACCCTGGACCTCATGAGGACTCTGAATCTTGAGATGTTACGTTTATACGACTGTGTTGATTTGGTTAAACTTCACACGCCTGAAGCTCAAATGCCTTGAGCTCACGAATATTAAGTTGATGATGCTGGACCTTGCCAGGACTCCACATTACGTCTTGAAGAATGTGAGGATTTGGTAGAACTTCGATCGCAGGCATTTTGTAGTTTACGATGCTTAAGAGAACTTATACTTAAGGGCAGTTTTCTAGAGGTGTCCAAGGACGTTCACCAGTTGGAATATCCGGAGGTGTTAAGTTTGTCATCCAGAAAGATCAAACATCTTCCAAGTAACATTTGTATGTTGAAACATCCGAAAGTTCTAGATCTTAGATGTTGTTGGCTTATTGAGAAGTTACCGGAAGATCTTGGCAGGTTAGAGTGCTTAGAGGAACTAATTTTGTCATCTGAAAAGATTAAACATCTTCCAAATAGCATTTGTATGTTGAACATCTGAAAGTTCTCAGACTAACATGTTTGTTGATTGGGAAGTTACCAGAGGATCTTGGCAGATTAGCATGTTTAGAGGAGCTATATATGTCATCTAAAATGATTAAATACCTTCCAAATAGAATTTGTTCGTTGAAAGTTGTGAAATTTTTAAATCTTGGATGTTGTTGGCTTCGAGCAGTTACCACTAGATCTTGTCAGATCAGCATGTTTAGAGTACGTAGACCTCAACAACTGTATGTTCTTACGAGATATTCCAAACAGCATCTGTGAGATGAAACATCTACACAGTCTCAAGCTCGCCTACTGTTTTCTAGTTGAGAAATTACCTGAAGAAGTTGGACGTCTAGAATGTTTAAATATTTAAATATAGAATGTGCAGGCATAACTCGTCTTCCTCATAGCATTTTTCAATTGAAAGGTCTTTGCATTTATGGGTCTACGTGGTGGCTTGAGTTGTATGGTTTTACATCAATCAAAAAGTCAGACTACTCAAGATATAGTGCCAAGTGCTACATATATCCATGAATAACAGTGTCTCCTGTACTGCACTGCACTGCACTGAGTGATGATAATATGATATCTCTGAAGACCCAAAGGAGCGTATTCAAAAAGAAGTAATGTAACAGGTACATGACATAATTCTATCTGGATAGATTTCTTGAGATATTTTCTTATGAAGTTTTTTTATAGCATCTATCCAGATTCCACACTATGCTCTGGTCTGGGCAGAGACGCCTTACGTGATAAGAGGCTTCAGGGAAAGAGATCCGAGAATTTTGACAGTAGTGGGAAGAGAGGGCCTTTTCCCATCTGCTGATCTAGAAACTAAAGATAATCACTGGGCTCTAACCCTTGCCAAATAGAGGATTGATCGAGCCACCCTTTCTCATTTTTCTGTTAATCGTCTTGCATTGATTTGAATTTTGAAATGGATAGGACGATAACTAATAAATTAATCTACAGGAAGAATCTGTTATAAACTTTATAACAAAATCCAATAGAAAAAATTGCCATTCATAATGAAAGTAAACCACAACTAGATAGATCAAGTAATACTAAATATGCCAGCAGTCCAAACTGATTCCGGTAATTTTCTAGATTTCAATGTTCATCAAGTATATGGGCATTTCTGTAATTTGATTGGGTGGTCAATTATCTTTCTTCTCAAATCGGTAAATTTTGGTAATTTCAAGGTATGTATACTTACTAACATATGCTCAAAAGTCAAAATTTCAAAATTAAGCAGCAATATATACAACGCATAGTCACATAGATCGCGGAAGGCGCTGGTACTCCAATCGGTAAATTTTGGTAATTTCAAGGTATTTTTTGCTGCTTACACGTTGCTGATGGCTTTGTTATGGAGTATATTATGCTTGGCACAATACAAAACCAACACTTTTGAATCTCTAATCAGATTCTGGAATGGTCGTTTGATTGGAGGTACATGGTCGGAGGACTTGTTATTGATAAAAAGAGACGAAATGTATTTAAAACAGACACATATAAATATGCGAAACTCGCCTGTCATGGATTTATATTGATACAACAAAATTGAGAAGTTGCTAAGTATGGGAATACCTTTATCCAAGATGCATTTGACAGGCCAGATGCGCACATATTGATACACTCTTCTTGGAAGCTGAAGTTATATCTGTGCTCACCTGGTCGACTTCAAGGATGCTAAGTGCTAACCCAGGGAAACTATAGAAGAAATTTTTTTTCTACTATTGGCTCTATATGCCAATGTCCGCTCTGCTTTTGATATGTGCCTTGGTGATAAACTTTGAAGAAGATGGTTCCAAGCGATCCAAAAAAGTATATCAATGAGGAAAAATAGATAGGTCTAATACTTAAAATTTGTGGCCATTGTCACACAATGTCTCAAATCTTTGTTTCTCTTGGATTGTATTTCTGAGATTGGTATCCTTCATGGGATTTTCAATTTGTTCTTCATTTGATCCTTTGTTCTTAATTTATTTGATACCAGGATACGAATTTACAAACTTTACAGGTAGTTGTTAAAATGTGTAATTTGTTTTAAGGATTTTTGCTGATATGTGGATGTTCCCGTAAACCACTAGCGAATATAACTCTTTTGTTGTGTCAACCTGACTAATATTCAACTAAGAATTTGACATGAATATTATATTACAAACATTACACTGACCTTTTATATGTAGCATTTTCTCCTCTGCATAAGTTTAAAGATCCTAAATCAGTTGTGATGGTAAAGCTTAGTGCTTTATTTCAATAATTTATTTGGGTCTTAACATGTTGCCATTCTACTTGATTTTGCAGGTTTGGACGTTGGTTGTATCATGGGTTTAGTGCAATAGGTGGTGTTTTAGTGCTGGTTAGCGACAGGTGATGATTTTTGTCATTAAATTTAGTTGAGAAGTGTAGTTTTATTTTATTTATTTATTATAAGGTGTAGATTAGGGAATTATAGGCACATGAACCCCCAATTTGGAAAAAAAGAAAAGAAAAAAACAGTAGTAAGACTACAATAATGCCTTCTTTTCCAGGGAATCAGGGACCACCGATTTGAAAAAAGAAAAAAGATCTGCATCATGAATAAATTTTTTTGGAAAAGATACCACCTTTTTTCATCAATAATAAACTTTCGTTTCATCATTGTTGAAATGTTATCCCTATCTTATCAGGTTTCTTTGAAACCAGTTCTTAAATATCAATCTCCCTCAACAAAGATTTGATTTTACAGAATCCATACCTTTAATTCCATGGCATCTTCTTCATCTTCATCTGTTCAAAAGAGCTTCAAGTATGATGTGTTTCTCAGTTTCAGGGGTGAAGACACCCGTAAAACTTTCGTTGATCATCTTTATCATGCTCTTGAGAGAAGAAGCATTATAACTTACAAAGATGATGAAAAAATCGAGAAAGGTATCGAACTCATGGGATCCATTGAAGACTCGAAATTCTACATCATTGTTTTCTCCGAGAATTATGCGTCTTCATCGTGGTGTTTGGATGAGCTTGTGAAGATTATGGAGTGCCAGAGAATGATCGAGCACACTGCTTACCCTATCTTCTATGATGTGGAACCCACCGAAATCCGCAAACAAAGTGGACGTGTTGGAGAGGCGTTTGCCAATCATGAAAAGGAAGAGGCTGCGGGAAAATGGAGAGATGCTCTGAAAGAAGCTGCAGATCTGGCTGGGTGGGAGTTGAAGAACACTGCTGATGGGTAATGTTTCATCATCTCTGTTATTACTGTGTTATTACTTCATGTGTGATTGAATGTATGCTGTAGATTTATAATTAATTGTTTGTGTGGGTTTTAAGAAATTTGACTGAATCTTCTTTAACACACAGGCATGAAGCTAAGCTCATAAAAGAAATTGTTGACAAGATTTCACTAAAGCTACTTCGCATTAATTTAAGGGTTGATAGAAAGTTAGTAGGTATGGAGGGTCGGGCAAACGATGTTGTTTCAAGTTTAGAGACAAGTATCGATGATGTCCGCATGATAGGGATCAAGGGGATGGGCGGGGGTGGGAAAACAACTTTGGCAAGAGCTGTTTTTGATCAAATATCCAATTGGTTTGAAGGTTCAAGCTTTGTTGAGAATGTAAGGGAAGTTTCCAATTGCCCTTCGGAAGGTTTGAAGTCACTGCAAAAACAAGTACTTTCAGATGTGTTAAATGATAAGGGAATTATTGTAAGCGGTGTTTCTGATGGGAAATACAAGATGAAAAAGATGTTAAGTGCTAGGAAGGTTCTTGTTATTCTAGATGATGTGGATAATATTGACCAACTTAAGGCATTAGCCGGTGAGCCCAATTGGTTTAAGCCGGGAAGTAGAATCATCATTACAACAAGGGAAGAGCAAGTGCTGGTAGCGCACCGAATGAACTTCATTTATAACATCAATCTATTATCGCGTGAAGAAGCAATTTGCCTTTTCAGTAGGAATGCATTTTGGACAGAGAGTCCAATTCAAGGCTACGAAGAACTATCTGAAGAAGTTGTACGTTATGCCGCTGGTCTCCCCTTAACGGTTAGTGTTTTGGGTTTGTTTCTCTGTGATAGAAGTGTTCTTGAATGGAAAGATGCTCTAGAAAGGCTAAAAACATTTCCGTTGGAGGAAACTCTGCAAAAGTTGGAATTAAGCTATAATGGTCTAGCTAATGATTACATTATTACAAGGAAATATTTCTAGATGTCGCATGCATATTGAAAGGTTGGCAGAAAGACAAAGCAATTAGAGCTCTTGAAAGCTGTGGGTTTCATGCTGAAATTGGTCTAAAAGTTCTTCAGCAAAAATCTCTTATAACTATTACTAGTCCTTATGGGTTTGGCCCACTAGGATGGGTCTTGGGCATGCATGACCATATAGAAGAAATGGGTAAGAATATTGTCCGTCGTTCGCACCCCAAGGAGCCTCACAAACATAGCCGATTGTGGAAAAGAGTGGAGATTGAAGATATATTGGATAAAGATCAGGTAAGATTCAACATATATTTGTAATGCGGGGAAATCTAACTCTATTTATTTGTTATGACACAAGTTAATTTTTTGTTCTGTTATTTATTCTTATTAAAGGGTACTGAATTAACAAGGTGTATACACCTGGTGAATCGGGAACTCCATCCAGCTACTATTATGAAAGGTCTCAGAAAAATGAAGGGACTTAGATTTCTTCATGTGGAAGACTGTCGGAAATATGACGATGTTTTTTTTCTTGAAAAATGGGAATCTTATGTATCTAGCCAATCCTTACCATATAGTTTACAGTTGCTGACTTGGAAAGGTTACCCGTTTACATGTTTACCCAAAAATTTTCAAGCAAATAATGTTGTTCCACTTCAAATGTTACATAGCAATATGGCACAACTTTGGCAAGGGGGAGAAAGAAAGGTAGAATATTGGTTGTAGTACATGCTTAATTTTATCTACTTAATTTTCTTTACACAATTGTTCATCCTTTTTTTTCTTTTTCTTATACATATTTTTTTATGATAGGTTCTAGATAAGATCGCATACATTGACCTCTCTGCTTCTAGGTTGAGAACCTTAGAACTTGGGCCAGCTCCAAATCTCGAGACCCTAATTCTGCTCTCTTCTTATGATTTGGTGGAATTTCACATGCACGGTGAAACTCCGAAGCTCAAATTCCTTGACCTCTCATATTGTGATCACTTGATGATCATTCACCTTGGTCAGAGTCCAAATCTTGAGGTATTATCACTTGAAGATTGTGATAATTTGGAAGAACTTCACATGCCCGTTGGGAGTGTGAAGCTCCACTCCCTCGACCTCCTCTTACGATCTAAGCTAAGGACTCTCGACCTTTCCCGGACTCTGAATCTTGAGAATTTACATATTGGTGGATGTTACAATTTGGTAGAGCTTCACATGCCTGCTGAATTAAAATCCCTTTACCTCGAAAATACCAGGTTGAGGATCCTGAACCTTACGCAGATTCGCAATCTCGTGGAAATAATAATTAAATTCTGTAAAGATTTGGTAGAACTCATCATGCCAGTTGAAAGCCTAAAGCTCACAACCCTCCATCTCTCTGACTGTAGGTTGAGGGCCCTGGACCTTGCCAGCACCCCGAATCTCGAGACGTTATATCTGTATGATTGTGAGGATTTGGTAGAACTTCACATGTCCATTGAAAACCCGAAGCTCAAAATCCTTGAGCTCTCTGATTGTAAGTTGAGGTCTCTAGACCTTTCAAGGACTATGAACCTCGAGATATTATATCTTTGCGGTTGTTCTCATTTGGTAATGCCAGTTGAAAGCCTGAAGCTAAAAACCCTCGAGCTCTCTGATTGTAAGTTGAGGACCCTGGACCTTGCCAGGACTCCGAACCTCGAGATGTTATATGTTTGCAGTTTTTATAATTTGGACATTACCAGGACACATAACCTTGAGATGTTACGTCGTGACGAATGTGAGCACTTGGTAGAACTTCAATTGCTTGCACTTTGTAGTTTACGATGCTTACGAGAACTTGCTCTTTTTGGCAATTTTGCAAAGGTGCCCGAGGACCTATACCAGTTAGAATGTCTGGAGGAGCTAAGTTTCTCATCTGAAAAGATTAAACACCTTCCAAATAGCATTTGTATGTTGAAACATCTGAAACTTCTTAAACTTAATAATTGTTATCTTCTTGAGCAGTTGCCCGAGGATATTGGCAGATTAGAGTGTTTAGAGGAGCTAAACCTTACGGAGTGTATATTCTTACGAGATATTCCAAACAGCCTCTGTGAGATGAAACATCTAAAAACTCTCTCTCTTGCCTATTGTTTTCTAGTTGAGAAATTACCCGAGGAAGTTGGACGTTTAGAATGTCTAAAAGAGTTATATATAGAAGGTGCAGGCATAACTCAACTTCCTCACAGCATTTTTCAGTTAAGAGGTCTGTGCATTCATGGGTCTACATGGCGGCTTGAGTCATATGGTTTTACATTGATCAAAAAGTCAATCATCTCAAGATACAGGGCCAAGTGCTACATATAGCCATGGATTTCTTCAGTCTTCTTACTGCATTGAGTGATGAGTTTGAGTAACTTTGAAGACCCAAAGGAGCCTATCTATTCAAAATGAAGTAATGTAACAGGTACCTTTAATTTTCCTTTTAATGGTCTTACACTCTTACTTTGATATGAATTTTGTAATTAATATGACAATAACTGCTTAATTTACATAAAGAATCTCTGATAAAATTACAACAAAATCCAAAAGAAAAAACTGTCATTCAAAGCAAAGGCAAATCAAAGATAGAGTAGTACGGATGGAAAGTAGTCATTTCCCATAGGCGTTAAAATGTCCATCGTCCAAAATGATTCCGACTATTTTTTAAATTTCACTGTCTGTCTAGCATTGAAATCAACCATGCGTGCTCGAACGGTCAATGGAGTTTCAAGCCAGAGATATTCAAGCATAAATGCACCAATCGATGTTCAAGCAATGAGCCAAGGTTAGGTCATTTTATCAGGTGGCCAACTATCGTTCTCCCCAAATCAGTCGAGTTTTTGTGATTTCAAGCTGGTATGCATTCTCAATAACATTTGCTCTAGATTATCGAATATTTAAGCAATCGATTTAAGATATATTGTATAATTTTTTATTTTGAATGTTTTTTTTTTTGAATATTTAAGTATATGACTTTAGAATGTATACATTTTCTATTTGATTTCTAGGTTTTTTTTTTTGCAATTTGTGACATATTAGAGGAAGTACTACTATAATACATGAACGAGCGTTGATGTGCTAATTGCAGGTTTATGGTGAATGGATATTGGACTTCCGTCATCTGTGAGAAGCATAGTTTCTTCTGAAGAAGAAACTGAATTAGGTTTTTGGAACTGCATGCATGTTTTACTCAAACTCAAAACAGAGGTAATGGATATGTGTGCTCAAAATAGAGGAGACAACTAATTTTGATCTCTGTTATATCATTAGTCTTGATGAAATCTAATCAAATATCTGATCCACTTTAGATGATCTCAATAACTTGCTGGATTTTGAGATAACTGAAGATTTGAACCAAGTGTGGATATTTGTTTGATGAACTTGTTATATGTGCTGACATGCTTGGGTTGCTTAAAACCTGTCTTTGTTGTCATCAGATGGATAGCATTGGTGAAAAACAAAATACAATTTGTTGCATATGAGTGATCTGGTACTGGAGATCAAAATATAAGAAACTTTATAGTCAGACAAGTGAAGCATTATGAGATGTGATTTGCCTTACTAGCTTTTAAAGGCCAGGTATTTGATCTTTTGCTTTATGATCTACAGAATCATAAACTCTCCTTGATGATAAACTGTCACATCAATTATGAGGTAATTTTTATAAAGTAAATTAGCAAAAGCTCGACTTCTCAAAAGCTCCATGCCAACCATACTCGATTTTCTGTAATTATTTTGTTGTCATAGCATTCTTTGAAGTATATACTAAAGCTGCTTCAAATAAAACTTGACACAAACTTGTGTTTTTTTGTGTTATTAGTTATATGTCAAGTTTGAGTTTAAGATTTCTTACACACGAGCTTTATATATGAAAGATTGTTGGTAGTTGGAGTTGAATTTAGATCAAGAACCTTAAATGAGGTCGATTTTGGCTTATAATAGGTACCGTAACCGACTGTTCACTTGTAACTTTACGTTGCAGTGTGATCTCATTGGGTGCGTAATGTGTTGATGTAGAGAAGGCGTGAGAAGATGAATTGGGTTTGTGTAACACCCTGAATTTTAGTACAAATTTAAACTTTTTAAATTTCAACAAAAACAACATAGTTTATATATTTGTTTACATCATCGTGCGGAAGCTGTATCAGATGTACAAAAGTTTGGTGTTACTTGTTGACCCGAATACACGACCATTATTACAAATAAACAAAATAGATGAATAGTCATGTATTCCAAACATATCATAAGGCAACAAGTCCTTCCCAAAAGCATCTACCCGCCTCACCGGCACCATGCTACTGTTTATCTGCGGATACGAAAACATATACACGGATTTATTAGCATAAGCTAGTGAGTGCGCCAAAACAGGGTAATCAAATGAACAAGTCATCATCACATGTAAAACAGTTATGGCATCAATAAACTAACCACACAAGATGTAGGGGACAAGTCCACTTATACTTGTATCTTCCATAGTGGCCAACCATGGTCAACAAGTCCTCGTGGGGGTATGTCCAC
>JAUEJL010121755.1:0-11814 GCA_032274825.1 Drosophyllum lusitanicum | reverse complement strand
ATATAATTTTTGCTTCAGGGCGCTGCCCCGCCCGCTAACCAGGCAGTGGGACCTCTGCCAGGGGCACTGCCCCTCGGACCCCACCAGGGGCTACGCCCCCCGACCCCCGTATTCCCGATACTAACTTAGTTTATCCAAGTGTGCACTCCGCACCTCCAAACCCGAATTATAACAAAGTCTAGAATCGGCTAGACTCATGTTAATCCCGATCATACTAAATGGCTTGATAACACTAAAATTACCAACATTAATACGATGGTATGTTTTTGTGGGTTTGTTCCTTTAGCTATCTATGCGGCCTGCATGAAGATGAAATTATATATCAGGAAGTTTTAAGGTTTGTAGGCAATTTGACTTTGTTACTATTTTATGATGGTTAATGATGTAATAGAATTATGTTGTATATTTTCATTAACTGGAACAAAATATATATGTTAACATCTTCCTTTTCATCTATATATATAGTAAAAATTATGTTATATTCTCATTTCTAGATTTCAATTTATGCATGGTTAACCATAGAGTATGATAGACAATTACATGTTCATGATAATGAGATAACAATGTAAAAGAATCATTTTAGACACAATAACATGTGAAATGAAAAGGGGGAAATTAAGTACGTACATGTGATGTTGGCAGCACCTAAATTATGTGTTGCTACACTCACACCACTTGAATGAAAGGTATATACGCCTTTTAGCACTTTAGAGGAGCAGTATCGATCCAAAAAATGAGAGAGCTAGTGGTGGAAGAATCTAACACTTCAGATTTAGAAGAGAAAGAATTGGTTATAGAGATCGATGGCTACTCATGCTGAGACTGACAGAGCCAATCTCTGTGGAGAGTACATATAGAGAGAGAATCAAAGATAAAGAAGAGAAACTACTTCAAGAAATGCCCAAGGTGGATTTGGAGAACCAAAATGTGACATAAGGGTTGGTACAAAAAGATCTATCTGATGTGTATCAAAGATTCTTCTACCGGAGCCTTATATTTGCAATGAAGTTAATTAAGAGAGTTAAAGGTCAAGTGATGTTACATATATATAAAGTTGGAGGATGAATCCAATATATACTAGATCATAAGTTGATCCATATGTTAGGAAGAGACTTGCCTACCTAGTTCATGAAATGAATGTAAATATGAACGATAGATCTGAAGTCGGAGAGACGCTGAAAAGAATGCTAACTCTAGCCGAATACAAAGGATTGGTTCCTGCAGTGGATATTAGGCTTTTGGTTACTTGACTATACAAACCATATAAGAAAGATCAGAGGAAGCTGGCTAGCAGGATATAATAAATATAGGGACAAGGTTCCATAAGGAGTAAAATTTGAAGACTGCAAGTACATTGAAAAACCTAGACATGGTTTCATGTATAAGGATAAAAATGAAGTGGGTACTTTCAAATCTATTTGACAAGACTTCTCATCTTCTTTCCTGAGATTGCTATGTGACAACATTGATGATCTAGAACAACTTCTTCAAGAACAAGCTGAAGACAGCCTTAAGGTCTAACAAGAAGTGCTTTCAAGACAAGGCAAAATTCAATGAGTTACTTGAAAAGATTATTAAGAGATTGAAGAGAATAAGAAGGCAACCAAGAAGGATTAGTTCCCATGTACATTGATTAGTTTATATGTTCTTAGAAATTTTGTATTTTCTGAGCTAGCTTATGGTCAATTTCAAGTTGTAACACTAAACATGTACTTCAAATAGAACTATTTAGTGAATTAGTGTTACTTCACTTAAGTTTTGTTATCGATAAACGGGGAAAGATTCTTAATACAACTACCTTGTCCGTATAGGTTTGATGAAGACAGACTAAAGTACAGTATATGTTACTAGTATAGATGCTTTCATGTAAGCATATGTTTAAGTTAATTTTTGACACAATATGAGACTTTCTTATTGGTTTATGCGTTTTGGATCGTTTAATCTGTGTGAGCGTTAATGTTTTATGAATAATTAATAACCAAAATCTTGTTTGATTTTTAAAAAAGTGTGACATGTAATTGTTGCATAAGTGTAATCAAATCAAAGACATGCTAATGGAAATTTATGATAAATTTTGTTTTTTTAATAGTAGTCAAGTGGTTGTGGACATTGAATCTATAGTGAAGGTCCAAGTATCATACTTTCGCACATACCCTTTAACTCTAAATTGTGTGGTTAACCTACATTGCACACACTCTTTAACTCTACGTTACGTGATTTACCTCCTTCATATTAACCGTAAGACAGATGAGTGGAGGCCCATAGGGCGGGCAACACCTCAAATTATAACAAAATCAAAGTTTATCATATCAAAAAATAATAATTTATGACGTACAAATAACACGTATGAAAATTATTACTTTTTAATGCAATTACTCTCTTTTTTTCCCCTTTTATAGTACGGACTAGGGAGGACCACAAAGGCAAATATTGCACACAACACATGTGGGCCAATTCGAGGTGTATAGACAAATGGTCAAAAAGATCCCCACATTGAAATTTACCCGGGATGTAATTTCCTTAACCAATGATTATAAAACAAGTATCTCCCTTTTTGTTCCTTTCCATCCTACTTTTGTTAGTATATGATATGCTACTCTCTACTAAATCACACATGACATGCCGCCTGCATCCCATTTGCATTCATTGCTGGTCCTAACCAAAGCTATTTCATTCATACATATATACACAATTCATGTATGTATCCTTTTGTCTTACAAGATTTAATGACTTTTATATACATTTTATAACTAATAAAAGCATTGCACCTTTACCATACCTAGGAAGGTTTATCACGATTTAGGGGCAACTAGGATTGTGTTTTAAAATTGATTTTTTAACTTTTCTGAACGTCAAAAGAGTGTTTTTTTACGGCAAACACACACGCCGATCTAATCTATAGTTTATGTTCTTAATAGGACTTGAACCATCAACCTCTAAGAGGTAGGGACACCTTAGTCATACATTGGTACCGCTAGGTTAAAGGTCCTTTGGTGTCAAAAGGGTGTTTTGTATTGTGTTCTGGAGAAGTGATTATGTGTTCTTTTTCATGTTTTTATGAAACATCATTTTAAAAACATGAAATAATCTCAAACACCTCTTAATTGGTGTTTTATCATGGTTAACATATGACTTGAAAGTACTTCCATATCAAATATATATCAGTCTAATAATTACCGGAATAATAAAATAAAAACACAAGCAACATTAAACTTACCAAACCAGCCGTAGTGCCATTATTATTGCTGCTTTTATTTATAATTTTATTAAAAGTACCATATAACCTAATGCACATAGAATCTCCTCATAGGCTCGTATCTCTTAAAAAATGGGAAGAGAAAATGACTTCAATAGTACAATAAATCATCTCTTAAAACATATATTTCAGATAGTGTGCAGCACCAATATAAAGTACTAACAAAGGCATCTCTAATCACATGAGGGCAAAATTCTTTTTTTTTTATAATCAATAACAATGAATTTACAAGAAATTCCATCCATACAAAGTTTGAGATTTTTTAATATTAATTTGACCAAGTATACACGGAAAAACTTGGTTCATCTTTCTTGGTCTAAAGAACGTAAACTAACCTGAATGTTATTCAGGGGAGATCTTTCTTATCGGATGCTCTAAGAATCAAGATGGTTAAAATTAGTCCTATTTCGGACTTTTGCCAACTGCAATGCATATCCTCAGAATCTTTCAAGTACGAAAAGTATGTGCCCAAACGTTGAATGTTTCATTTAGTAGCATGATAAATGCTTGTATCAGGATTGAGATAGCTTGGATTCTTTAAGCATTGAAAACTTGCACATTAGAAACCTATCAATCAAATCTATTGACATCTCAACCATGCTTAGCTCTGGTTCTTATTGGCCTTCTTCATCATCATTGATATGCTGTCGATGAATTCACGGGCCCCATGATTACCACCCAAAAGCCAATCTAAAGCCATGAAAGCTGCATCTTTTTCAGCTTGTTTCTTGTTGTTGCAAGGGCGCCCCATGATCTGCAGGCCGTTGAATTCACAAACAGACGTAAACTGGTTGTTGGACAAGTCAGTCCTGTAAGTTGGGGAACTATAACCTGCTCTTGTAAGTAATGTTTGGAGTTGATTTTTTGAATTGTCACCTCCTGGCCCACTCTCTAAGCTGGAAGCTAGCGGCGATGGTGGTGGCCGTGGTGGTAGTGATACAGGAGAAGGCATTGAATTATTACGTGTTACTTGATGGTTGAATACAAACCTGCCACTACATTGATCCCCTGAGAGCAGCAGCTGTATGGCAGATAAAAGCTCGCGGTAGGCATTTAAGTTCATTTTGGGATTCATCAGCTGACGCACAAAAGAAAAAAAACATCTAAAATAAAAAAAAAAAGAAACATAATAATGACAATAAAGACAAATTGCATAAAGGTAGCGGACTTTGGTATGATTTCTGTTATAGGTATTTATATCCAGAAAAAGATAACCAATTTAAAAAATGTTGATAAGAAAATGGCAGACTTTTAAAAGCGCTTGATTTAAGATAATATGTCCCTATTACCCAGTCAAAAGGAGGGGGATGACTACTAAGATGCCAGTAACTTTGACCATGCTAACTTTCGTCTGACATGACTGAAAGCCTGTTAACTTAGAAAGGAATACATAACTTCACTCTAATAAATGAAAACTTTTTGAAGGTGTGAGACTTCTTGTGATTGTAGATAAAGTGGGTTACTTGGAACAGGACAGATTTCAAACTAAAGTTGGTTACCTTTTTAATTCAATTTGCCCTAACAATAATGATAACAAAGTGGAACTTTAAGCTTTAAAAAAATGATGCTTTATCAGTAGTACACCAAGATTCGGAGGCTTCACAGTAGAATGGAATACATACTTTACTCTGGAACAAATCATCAAGCTCTCGCTTTAAGGTTTGATACATTTCTGCAACTTCTGGTTCCATGAAGAACTCCAAGTATCCTCCAAACATTTTCAAGTGCCCCTCCTGCTTTACATAAGAGCAAATTTATGAATCAAGTAGGTATTAGAGGTAGCAATTTTGACCCATTTACTTTGAAAATGGGTCGATTTAGGTCATGTTTATCTTTAATGGGTTATGCTAAAAGATTCAACTAAAAAGAAAATGGGCCAAATGAGTCGAGCAGGTCAAACAGGTCAAAAGGGATCTAAAATGTATTTAAATTTGGTTTTTTTGCCCAGCATTTCAAAATATATATTTTTCCACACTAAAATGGAACTCTCATTTGAGTTATATGTTGACACATTCTTTGGTTATACTCTAAAATATAAATGTGTATATAATGTTGGTTGATCCAAAAACTCATTGATCTACTAAAAACAAAGTCATTATTATGAGTAATCCAAGTTCAGTTAGAACCAAACATTTACAACAGGAACTGGTTTGGTTTCAAATAATAACAATAATAATGATAATAATTGATTATAGAAAACTATTACCAAAAAAACAATAATAATATTTATGAAATTCATAATAACAGAAACTGAGTTTAAAAAAAACATATTCCTAACGAGTAGTCTATGAATAGGAAAACTAACATTTGATAGCTGTTATAAAAATAATGCATAAAACCAACTAATTTTTTTACTAAAAAAAGGTTAGATTATCGTTGTAATAACATATTTTTGCAATCATACCTACCACGTTATTCATGAACTAGAGAAATTGAATACAAAAGTGTTTACGGATCAGCCCACCCCAACCGATACTAAGAATCACCTTTTTGACCTGTTACTCAATTCAACCGAACTGCTTGTTCTGCAACCCTCAGAAAAGTACCCATAGGCCATATTAAAGCATAAAGGGGATGTAGACTTACAACATCACCTATTGAGATTCTTCCCCCAAATAAGAGCAGCACTGAATCAGAGACAGCCGTTGAATCTCGAAGATAAACGGAATTCACTTTGATCTTTTCATTGAAGACCAGCCATGGGTACGGGATTTTAGACTGACGTGCATTAACTGAATTCTGAAGTAAAAAAATAAAAAAAAGGGGAATAAAGATACAAATTTTTATAGACGATCAGTAGAAGTATGATGAGTTACACTTAAATTCAGGTCAATAAAAAAAGACAATGAACCTACCGAATGCAAAAACACCTGACCGTCCTCCATTGTTTTCAGTGAAAACGAGTTTTCCTTGTGCTGGAAATGTGTCCTTGTTAGTAGACATAAAGATAACACAATTGATAAATAACAGAATATTTCAACATAATAAATGCAATTACCACTATAGAGCAAACTCCTGGATACAAGCCATAACAGATAATTGCACGAACAATACATTCATCATAGCTATAAGTGTTGTATATGGTCGACTTGTTGTCAATAAGACGAATATCTCTGAGCACAGATTGAAATTCCCTTCGTAATGAATCAACAGCCCTCATTGATTGTGCTGAGAGAAAGTTTTTCCAACAGTATTTATATCCATTTCGCTTTCGCTCAGCTGCTTTCCAACCGTTGTATGCCCGTACAAGGGCAAGATGGTCACTAAAATCATGGGAAAACTGGGCTTTAGCAGCCTCGGCCAGCTGTAAAAAGGCATAAGAATTATAATATTTATGTAATAATGATTCAATTCAATTATCTAATGAAACAGGAAGGTTAAGTCACCTCCTTTTTCTCCAAAGGTGCTAAGAAAGGATCTCGAACACCAAGACCAGCCACAATGGTCAAAATAGGGTCAAGGCAATTCAAAATTGCACCAAATACAAGCATCTTTCCAAGTTTGGGCTCCATTGGAAGCATTGCCAAGTAGTGACCTGCAAGAATTATATAAAAATTATACTGCCTTCAATTCAACATAAGATATGAAAAGAATCTAGATATGACATGATGGGCAGGTCAGGACGACGGTTCAAGACAGGTTCGGGTAAAAATGGCTGAAAAGGTTCAGGTCAGATTGTTTTTACCCCCGCGAACACTTTTTTATCAGTTTTCAAGTATTTAGAAATAGTTTAAGCATGTTCGTTATGTTTATGAGAACAATACTATTAAATTAGTAATAATTTAAGCCATAAATAAATACTATTTGGGAGGTTGCATGCATTTTAATAACCTACCTTGGGCCACTTTCAACTTGTCTAACCACTTCGACCACCCATTTAACCAACTTTTTTATTTGGCCCGGTTGAGATAATACACAAGCCAAATCAACCAATATACAAGTAAATTGGTCAAAAATGCCACCACTTAACGAATCCAACATACCAAGTATGGTCAAATTTTCATTCTCATCCAAAGCACCAATTAGCTTGAGATATTCAATAGCATTTTGAACCTACACACAAATGAATGAGTTTGTTAATTGATAAAATTTATGCAAGTAAACATTGCATCAATTTCGAATAAAAGTAGAAAACAGAATGCGGACTTGATAGTGTACTTCATAATTTGTACTAACATACAAATAAATCTTTTGGAATAAAACATTACCGCTAGCGAATCAGGTGACTGCAAAGCCCTGGATAGGAAGCTAGAAATCCTTCCAAGATTCAAGCTTTTGATTTGCAGACAAAGAGATTGCAAAGGCGTCCTCAATATTTTTGGCAATTGATAATCAGGGAAAGCATCATGGACACATCTGGGATATAGATGATAACATTCTCCTGGTTGAACACGACCAGCCCTTCCTCTTCTCTTAACACCCAACAAAGAGAATAACCAACCAATTATTCATTGTGTAACACCAAAATAATTGTTAATTATTACAGTGTCTACTAACACATAGCGATAGCGATGCCAACATGGGCAGGGTGGATCGGAAGGGGGTAATATTTAGTGCAAGTCGAGTTAAATTGATTCGCAGATATTTGTCCATTTCTTAAACAAATTAATGAACACTTAATGTGTGAATTATGATTACAACAAGCAATATTACTATTGCAATAACAATATAAATCTTAAAAATGAAAAGAGATTTAGGAGGTAAAAGACTAGGGTTGTACTTGGACGTCTGAAAATCCATATGCTCCTTGAACTAGTATCCGGTTTTATTAATACATTTTCTATTCTGCTATGACAGATGTTTACATTTGTATCTGAAATATTTTCATATAATGAACTTGAGTAATCGATAATATGTTCTTTATCAAGCAATAGTATGAACAACAAAATGAGGATGAATATGCAATTATCTGTCAAACAAATTTAGACTGATAAACAGAAGGATATACATTACTTATTGTGAGAAAATGCTTTTATATCGCTATTATTACTGCATCATTCATATATTTCTCATCAAACGTAAGAGAACATGTAAATGAATATAATATCCGAATCTGTATCCAATAAAACGGATATATCAATATCCACATCCAGTACAAATAAAGGCGACTATGGATCTGATCGTTGTCAATCCATATAGGCCCCCATAATGGGCAAACTCAAATATGAATAAATCGGAAATTATGAATTTTTCTACGAATTTAGAATTTGATTCTCTTGTTAAGAGTAGCAAATATGAGGGTAAACTAGTCATTTTAGCCTAAAGTCTTCACAAAAAGATAAATATTTAAAACGATCTATGACAAACCATTAAAATCAATGAAAGTATCGTTCATCTTGTCCATTTAGAAATAATCTTTTTTTACTTTCAGATAATCATGCTTTTTGTAATTTTATATGTTGACTATGCAACACAGAGCACATCAAGTAATACAGCAAACAGATTCTAAGCTGTTTCAGACAACCAAAAATGTGAAATGTGATCCATTCCCAATCACATATTCTGATATTCAAGATATTAAACCAAAGTAGCTTACTTGTTTGGCAGAAACCTTTGATATCCAAGAAGGAAGCAAGCAAGGAGTGTTGTTAAGTGCATCATACGATGCCTCTTTAGCCTTTCCACAATCAATGACAAAAACCAAGTCATCAATTGTGATACTTGTTTCAGCAATATTTGTAGCCAACACTATCTTCCTCACCCCGCTGTCTGTTTTTTCAAATATTAACCTCTGTATGCATAGGCACATAGCAAACAAAGAAGGTGAAACAGTTGCTACTTATTAAATTGGAGGAAAAGATAAATCATAAATCTAATCATGCACATATAAATTACCTGCTCTGAGCTGGACATAGAACCGTGACATGTCAGCAACAAAACTTGACTTTGATCTCCCAAAACTGAATTAGATTGTAGTTTTTCCCTCAGAAAACTTATGTCATCCCATCCAGTCATAAATACTAAAATAGCACCAGGCTTTTCATTTTCACATATATTGCACAATATGTGTTCTATGAGGTTAAAATTTATGCAATTGGGATTCCAGCATAACAAAGATTCTCGTGTCTGTTGACTGTATTCACTGAAATCAGCAGATCCAAGTGCTTCCTATTTCCGGTTTACGTGACAAGGAAACTTCAGAAACAGAAACCATGAACTAAAGTAAATATGTTGGAATATATATTATATACCTCAACAGCTGAAGCAATTGCGGTCTTCCTTTTGTTTAAAGTCTGTTTATTTAATTTCCATACTTGACCATAATCATCAATTTGATTATCTGCTGTCAATCTGTATCCAGTTGATTCGAGAATATCTTCCAGAAAATAAGTATGTACAGGATGCGTAATACCCTACAGGCAAGGAGGAAAAAAACTGGGTTTAAGAATTATCAATTGGTTGGAGTGCACCTTATTGGTATGTCAGAAGCCCGCAACTGGCAAAAATAGGGCCTGGGCCCAGTTTACAAAGTAAGGTTTAATAAGGATTTTTCATTTTATAAAGACTAACTGAATCATTAGGGAGAAGAAAATTATAGTTTAGTGAGATTAATACGAGGTTCGTTACACACTAACAAAGAAAGGTGGTGGTAGTGCAACTCATAAGGGGTTACTGATAGTGTGATGGACTTATGGCACACTTTATCAGAGCATCAGGTTGTGGTGTGCATGGGACTATAGCCAACAAAGCTAGGGTTTCACACCATCTACTCCTAAGGTTGCTATTTTCTAGAATAGTTCATCAAATGGGCAATTGGCCAGTAAAGTATCCAAATAGCTGAAAACTACTTTATCTAGATTCTAACACTGTCCACACATTGCTACAACTAATAATGAAGTTTTATAGTATAGAGTCATGTTAAGTTATTTTCATGTGAGAGTAGAAATAAATATCAAGTTCTAAACAACATGCAGATGAGCTTTTATAGGGGGAAAGAAATTGTAATCTTTTGAAGAAAAAAGGAAGAGTTTAATAAAAAAAGGTACTTAGCAACAAGTTAGCAAGTATGTATCTGTGACCAAAAGGCAATGTTTATAAATATAAAAGAATGCTCAAAGCCTCAAATTCAAATATAAGAGAGAGTTTTATCCCCGTGCAATTTATGAAGCATACCTTATGCTAAATAAGAATAATAATAACAACAACAACTAATAAGAGTATTAACTAGTCACATGAAGCTTAATGATTACCGGTATCTGGATGATTGGAGCACCACCAAAGTAGGAGGAGAAAAGCTCCGCGTTCAGGGTTGCACTCATCAAAACGAGCCTTAATTCAGGCCGACGAGGAAGTAGTTCTTTCAGAACAGTAAGCAGAAAATCTGGCAACAAGCAAATATGTTAGAAATACATTTCGTATCCACGAACATAAATTTCATATAAGTTTACCTTCATCAATTCCACGCTCATGAATCTCATCCATGATAATGTGTGTCACACCTTTCAAATCTTTATCAACCAACAATCTTCTCAACAAAATTCCTGTGGTATAGAACAGCAGCTGGGTATTCTTTCCTTTCATACCCTCTAACCTAACTTTATATCCAACCTTAGAGGGGAAGAAGATTTAGAGGACAATGATAAAGTTGCTATTCATTTAAGAACTAAAAGAACCATAATATCAATAGTAAAGTACTTACGGTATCACCCAACTTTTCCCCTCTCTCAGTGGCAATTCTTTCAGAGACAGACATAGCAGATATTCTCCGAGGCTGAGTACATATGATGTTACAAGTGGCCCCCACGAGAGAATTAATCTTTGACTCTAGAATAAACTGGGGAATCTGTGTTGTCTTCCCACAACCAGTTTCACCTGAGATAATAACAACCTGTAACAAGTACATAGTCTTATTGTAGAATAGCTTTAAAAATAATTGTTGATAGTATATAATGGCAGATGTAGGTTTTAAAGGGAGTGATCATACGACCACCGCATAACAGCCTGTAGCAACTAGCAAGTATAGATTATTTGAAAAATCTATACTACTATTTGCTCTTGCCTTCCCTGATAAGTAAAAGAAAAGAAATCTGCAGCCCTCCCTAAGAAATTGAAAACTATTACTGGAAGTAATCATCTTACAAAAGAAAATAAATGACAAAAACCTATGTAAAATATATAAACTTTTACAATCAGAAATCCAAAATATTCTTGCAAGAAAGAAACAAAGAAATGACTGTAAGGAAATTCTAAAAGGAGAAATTTTCAAAATCGCCGTAGGAAGCTACATTTAAAATTATTAAAAATAGGTGCGATTGACTTAAGTATCCATCATGGTAGACATTTTGCTTCAAAGTAACCATAGTACTTGTAAAAATCCTATAAAGAAATCAATTCGAACATTCCTCGCAAAATCTTTTTTAATCTTCTCATTCCACATATACTTCCAATGCCAAATTAAATACTAAGGGGGTGTTTGGTTCAAGTATTGTTTTTGAAGGGATTTGCATTTATAATGGGATTAGTATTTGGTGGGATTTGCAGTTGGTGGGATTTAAAATCCCATCTTGTGTTTGGTTCATATTTCTTAGGTGGGATTTCCACCACCACTAAACTCCATC
>JAUEJL010121744.1:0-11814 GCA_032274825.1 Drosophyllum lusitanicum | reverse complement strand
AATAAAAAATTAAAGATAAGGGTAGAATAGTCCATTTACAAAAACTAACGGATCTAGTTAACGGAAACCGTCAAAAATGATCAAACTTGCAACAAAATGGTAAATGGTAGTTTAAGGATGAAGTTTGCAACTTTTTTGAAAAAAGGACTAAACTTGCAATATGGGGATAGGTAAAGGACCATTTATAAAATTAACTCTTAAATTTATAATCTTGTGAATCTTTTATGATTTATGTGTTTTTTTAACTTAGTTTGTGATCAAATTTTTTGAAAAAAGTAATGTAATCAAAGTTCACTCTGATGGTGTTGCATGTGAGATCAGAGAATGTCAAAATTTGTTTCAGCGAGTTCAACCCTTTTTTCGCTTTTTATTGATTGAAATGGTTGACTTTTATCTTTTTTTTTAACAACATAACACACGCACACTCTAATCTACTTCTAATTCTACACATTTTCTAAATTTACACCTTTTTATCCACAATGGGACTCAAACCTTTGACCTTAGTTCACACCAAAATGCCAAAGCACTTACCACTGGGCTACAACCCAAGTGGCTGGTTGACTTTTATCTACCTGTTTGTTTTCAAGATACATTTCAAGTTGTGTACATTTTCACAATGTTTTAAAAACCGATTTTTTAGTTGACCTGGTCTTCTCATCGGGTCACGGGTCAACCGGTTCAACCGGCGGGTTAATCCGGTTTTTAGTTTTTTTTATTTTTTGTTTTTATATATGAATATATGTGTGTATACATATATATAAAGTGCAAAAAAAAAGTAACGCATGAAGCTCAAGATCACTTAGTATATGAAATTCACTATCATCCCCAATTTTATCATCATCATCAACGAGAAAATAACCACTTGAGTTTCCTAAGTTTGTATAAAAACAAAAAATATAACCTTATGTAAAAGACTAATAGTAAACTAAGATTATAATACCAAATTACTTTATGTAAAAAAAAATTTTAGGATTAAAATCCAAAAAGAAATTAATTAATTAATATAAAACCGGGTTGAAATTGACCTGTTCGACTGCTAAACTGGCCGGGTTACTCCGGGCCGCAAAAAGCCAAAAAACCGGTATACGTTGACCCACTCTTGTGGCAGGGTCTCGGGTCAACCGGTTCGACCGGCTGGGTCGACCCGGGTTTTTAAAACATTGCATTTTCAAGGTTTTCGTGTTCTTCATTTTGTTATAGGGCTGCAATGGACTATGCATTTATTCATACTTGGGTTACTAATTCTGCCATGTAATAGTGTGGTTCGGACATAGCAAAATGAATTCAAATCAAAACGGGCTTTTCTATTTTTATAGCGGATAGATATGTAATAGTTGGGTGTAGTGTAGTTAAAAAAAATCATGAAACTCACCCCCACCAGGCCCAACAACATCCAAGATAAAAGCAAGAGACAGAAGTCTGTCGCCGTCACAACTGAATCAACACATGGCAACGCCACAACAGATAAACAATATGATATCTTGGTGAAGTTATATTATTATCTCAGTTTTGATTAATGTTTTACTTCTTTTTATGTCTCATTTATTTTCTTCAAAATTTAGTGATGTGCACATAAATCTAAGAGAAATGTGATCAATATTTTGGACAAATCATTGTAGTTTTTCAAATGTGATTTTGAGCTACTATGGTCTTATACTCTTTATTTTAGAGTCAATTCATATTCATATAGGCTTGTAAATAAAAACTATCTGAATTAGGTTTGTTGAGATTTGAACTTATATTTGTTTAGAATCTAACTTTTAATTATTTGTAAGGATTTTAATTTTATTTTTTAAACCAACCAGTATAATACAGGGGTTTCTAACCTAGTAGGGAAATAAAACACGTTAGCGCAACATTTTAGTGACAGTCAAGAGCGACCAAAATGACTGGAAAAATAAATATTTGTGGCCAATTAGAAAATTAATCTAGAAATCTTGGGCCATAAAATGAATAAAAATTTTGGGAGGACTAAATTGCAAATATGCTCACAATCATGGTTTCTCAGCCCGTCCTCCTCTTTTCCCTTTTTGATAACTGTGCCACGGAATTCGAACCCTCAGCTGCATAGATTTTGTGCAGACAAACAGATTCATAGGTTTTATCCGATTCAGCTGCGTTCGTGTTTGAGAATCGTGTTTGCCAAAGATTGGAGCTTTGACACACGTTTTCACCCTTACATGTTCTGTTCTAGGGTCCAACGCTCGCTGTAGAAGATCGTTAAGTACTGATTCCATTGATCATCTGAAAGAGGTGCATACGTAGCTCTGAATTTGCATAAATATATGAAACTGTAATATAATTACGAAAATATGAAATGATTGGATCAATTTTGGTTTTTCAGGATATATAATAATTTTGTGCTGTGGATAACAATCCGTGTAGGAGTTATGCCTCGAGATAGGGAATTATCTCGGTCGCCGTCTTATAAAGGTCGTCGGTTTTCAAGGTCACCGTCGCCTGTGGTGCACAGGTATAACAGCCGCAAAGATAGAAGTCGAAGAGATCGGAGCAGATCCCCTTATTCTTATAGCAGGTGATTGATACCCGATTACGATTAGGCCTCGTCTCTCTACACTTGATTTTTCTAGCAAGCAACAAGTAATTAATTTTACTGCTATAATCTGTCATTATCAATGATTTTGATTTTGAACAATTCAACCAAATGAAATATGAAGTTATAGTTTCTTTGTATTAGATAGCAGAATTTCCGGATATGTCAAAATTGCAGTTGTCTGATCGGTAGTTTTTGGCCTTTCTACTTGTTGTTGGTTCTTCCTTGTGCAAATCTTTGTTGAGCTTGGAAGTTAAAATTGGGATGGATTTCTGGATTCTACTTCTAAATTGATTTCAGCTTATGGTCTTAGCATATTGACCATGATTGTGAATCCTTGTAGTGATTGTGAGTTATTGAGCATTAGGAAAGCAGAACTCTTTTACCCTATGGAACTATGATAGAGTTAGATCTACTGCATGACATCTGATTCTTTCTTTCTCTGACTCTGTGTGATTACCTATCATTTCCCTTTGAGGATGACTTCTTAGCTTGATAATGTAATTACCACAAACATAGGTTCTTGCTCGGATATAATATGTTGAGAGTCCAATTACTGGAAGCATGTGGTCTTTAATTTTCACTCTTTCTTAGTTGGGGGAACTGATTCCATGAGTGGAACTATAATTTCAAGTATTTAAGCTTTTTGCATTCTTATTGCTGTATCCTAGAGTGACACATCACTGTTTTTTGGGCATCTTATAAATATGATTTAAGAGAAACAATCTGATGGGCTCTATGTGGAATTGCTCATCGTTTGGCTTATTTATTGTTAGAAGATATTTTAGCAGATATCTCGGTTATCAAGTTGTGTACTCCTGGGTATTTCTTGTATGATATGTTGCAGGCCTGAGAAATTTCAACTTTTTTGTGCCAACAGTTTTATTTGCTTTGATGATCCTTAATTTTGTTGGGTATGTTCAAAAATGCTATGTATGAGAATATTGGGAAGAGCTTGCTAAATGTAATATAATAAATGACATATACCATCATTTTTTAACTCAGAAGTTAAATAGCAGTTGCTTCACTTTATATGGGAAAAAATTTGGTGATGGATGCTGATTCACGTTATTTTCTTGCTCGATTGTGATTATCTACCAATTTCCTTTGAAGATGACTTCTTAGCGGGATAATGTAATTACCACAAACAGTAGGTTTCTTTCTTGGATATAATATGTTGAGAGTCCAATTACTGGAAGCATGTTGTGCTCTTTTTTCACTCTTTCGTAGTTGGGTCAACTGATTCCAAGAGTGGAACTATAAGTTTCAAGTATTTGAGCTATTTGAAAGTTTATTTCAGTCTCCTAGAAGTTAGAACGGCACATCACTGTTTTTTTTGGTCATATAATATGATTTTAAGAGAAACAATCTGATGTGTTGTATGTGGAGTTGGTCATCATTCGGCTTATTTGTAGTTAGATATTCTAGCAGATGACACGATTATCAAGTTGTGTACTCCTTGGTCTTTCTCATATGATATGTTGCAGGCCTGAGAAATACTTCTCGTGCCAACAGTTTTTATTTACTTGATGATCCTCTAGTTTTGTTGGGCTGTATCTTCAATATTGTTACGTAGGAGAATGTTGGGAAGAACATGCTAAATGTAATATAATAAATGAAATACACCTTTTTTAAGTCAAAAAGTTAAGAAAGCAGTTGCTTCCCTTTATATGGGAAGTAATCGGTGATGGATGCTGATTCACGTTATTTTCTTGCTCGATTGTGACATTTAGCGGTTTCTTATGACAAACGATGGAGCTCTCAGTTTATACTTAGCAATATAAGAGGTAACCGTAATTGCTTTTGTATTTATGGTGCTAGATGGTGGGATGTTATGTGCTTTGTGATCTTGTCTGCACCTTTAATCATATGGTCCTTGCTAATATATCATTCTCTTTACAGGCGGAGAAGCCGCAGCATTTCTCCACGGCACCGCCGCCATCGAAGCCGTTCACCAACTCCTAGACGGCGCAGAAGTCGCTCGTCAACGCCGCCTAGGCGTCATAAGCGACAAAGAAGCAGGAGCTCTTCGTTGTCTCCTACAGCCAAATCTCCCGATATTGGGCCAACAGAGTGCAAAAACATGGGTGATAAATTGAAAAAAGAAGACGAGGATAAAAAGAAAAGGTATTTCAGTTACCTGAAATCCTTTTTCCATTATTGCTCCCTCAATTTCTTCGTGATTAAATTATGTTAAGTTTGATAGCTGAATTATTATTAAAGATCATACTTTTAACATATTAGAATAGGCTCTGTGGGTTGAATCTCCTGTTCGCATATATAGACTTTTGGGATTTATGCTGATTGATGTTTGGATTTGAATTTTGGATACTGCTCTTGGTGTTACATAATTTCATTTCCACTACTATAATTCACATCTTGCCACGTTTTTAAATGTTGTCATGGAACAAATTAAAGTATTAGGTTGCTTTTATTTTGGAATATATGTTTAGAGTGCTCGTTGGCCTGTTTTTGCCAATAAGTGAATAGATAGGTAGGAGAAATCTAAAGGTTACGTTAATATCATTGAATCAAAATTTTCACTAGCTAAGCTTCTTAGTAAACTGATGACATATAAATATCTAAATTACAAGAACCAAGTATCCAAGGAACATATCTATTCCAGAATCTGGACTCATGTTTGCAGACATACTCGTACAGTCGTACGCCTGCCTATCTCTAGAGTGGCTTGCATGTGTTTTAACCACCAAGCACTATTTTATAATTTCTGAAACATGATCATTGAGAATAGGAGTTATATGATCTTTAGAAGGGCTTCCAGGTGTTTGTAGCCATGGTAAATCTTTATTTTTTTGGACGACTGTGAGTAGTGTGGTAAATACATTTCAAAAGGCCAACTAACATCTGATCTTTTTGAATTGATGAGTTTAAGCTGTACATCCCAATATGGTACGGAATTTATGGTACCAATGGTTACTAGTAGCATGTGTTGTGTTTTAAATTTTGCTTGGCTTTGCTTTTGCCCTTTAGTTTCATAGATAGGTAAAAAAAGTCCTGTTTTTGAAATTGGCATCAAACATAACTTGTATATTCAGCTGCTCTATGAGTTACAACTTACAAAACAGGTAGATGGGATATTCCGTTACTTTTTTTAAATAAAATATGTTTTTTGTGGATATACTTATGAGTTATAAGATCATGTATTGTTATTTCATATTATTTTGGGGATTATGTAAGAAGTTTGAAATATATATTTGTCAAATTAACATTTTCAATTTGGTAAGTTTTACTTTATAAAAATCTAATGTTATATCCTTCTCACAATTACAGTAGGAACATGTTTGTTTATATGTGTAATATGTCTAGATGAGGGGCTAATATTGAAATACATAAAAAATGAATACTTATTGGAAGTTTGGAACAAATCTAGGCTCATAAAACATTAGGATTAGTACAATAATATCATTAAGATTTTACATTGTCCAATAGCATACCACACGAGGCATTAAATTTTCGCATGTGGGGATGTCCAATCTTTACAATTTCTGCCAAGCAATTCATATGTCAAAACGACAAATGTCATGTTTGAGCAACCTTGAATATCTGCAGAAGTGCAGACTATACATGTACCCAAACATTGTAACCTTGAATATATTTTCAGAAATCATTTAACTCCATTCTTTGTGAAGCTAATAACAAAATAATATAGGAAAAGTGATGTTTGTATTATTCTCTATTCTAGCTTCATGTTTCGTGTTTATGCCAAAGGAATGGTTTATAGGCATGTGGTTCTCACACTTTTTGGTGGTTAGGGTTAGAAATAGTATAACACAAGAACAACAATATTCTCATGTGTTATTGGAAAAGTATAAAAGTATACTTTGCAGATATGATTCGAATGTAAACATAATATCATCCCTGTGATGTTAGCCCAGTGTTTGGGGACATGGAATCTGTAGTAGAATTCCAGGGATCAAACCTAGCACATGTCTTTTTACTCTGGGTTATGCGATTTACCTCTTGCATGTTGGTTGTGGGACTGGTTGGTGGAGGCCCCCGAAGGGTGGGTCACCCTTTCAAACATAATATCTTATTTAGTAATGAGCTTTAAAACTGCGAAAGGTTACTTGATATTTTTCTCCACAGGCTATTGTGAAGGAAGATACTGCTATAGTTCAACTTGTTATATTTGATGATCAATTGGATGCCTGATTTATCTACTACTACTACTGTTCACCAGTTTTGAAACTGATTTGTTTGGATCAGGAACTCATTAGAGGTATGCTTTGTAAGCATATATAGTCATCTTTGTCCACATGAAGGTCAGTTTAGAAAAAAAGAGAGATAAATGTCAATGGATAAAAAAGTTAACATTGGTTATTCTTTTTTAACTATTCATGTGTCCATAGACAAACAAGTGATTGTAGCATCATGCTTTTCAATTTTTAACGTTTTCAATAAATTAATCAGGCGACAGCTGGAAGCAGAATTAAAGTTGGTGGAGGAAGAAACTGCAAAAAGAGTGGAGGAAGAGATTAGGAAGAAAGTGGAAGAAAGATTAGGGTGTATGGAGATTAAACTGGAAATTCAGAGGCTGCTTGAAGAAGGGCGGAAGAAAGTGGCTAGTCATGTTGTCGCTCAACTCGAGAAGGAGAAGGAAGCTGCGATTACAGAGGCTAGACGGAAACAGGCAAGTTAATTCTTTTGTTTTTGAACAAAATAATTTAGGATTTATTTATGCATTGTGAATACACATTCAAACTGTTCAATCTGATTTAATTTTATTTAAACTTTTAAGGGTGGGTGTATATTGTTGAAATAGCCTGTAGCTGAAGCTGAAAGTTGGTAGCTACTAGCCACTAGTTAGAAGCGCAAAAGATTGAGTTTTTATTTGTATATATGTGTTTGACAGAGTGGATAGAGGTTGGAGCTGAAAGTGTACAATGACATAAAAAGACAAATAAAAAACTTAAACAATTCAATAAGGTTATTTATGTAATTTTACATATTAGAGGCTCCTAAAACCACTTCAAGTAGTTTTTTGTTTCAGAGCGTTTTCTTTCAAAGTAAAAGCTTTCAGCTCCATATCAGAAGGTTGATAGCTTTTATTTTCAAAACAAAAAACTTGCAGCTCCTAAAAGCTTCATACCGAAAGCATATCTTCATTTCCGTTTAGTTGTTATTATGGGCTTTGCATTTATACAGGAAGAAGCTCAAAGGGAGAAAGAACGTCTAGCAATTTTGGCTGAAGAAAACCGAAAGAGGATTGAAGAGGCTCAAAGGAGGGAAGCAATGGAGCAACAAAGACGCGAGGAAGAACGTTACAGGGAACTTGAAGAGCTGCAAAGACAAAAAGAAGAAGCTCTACTTAGAAAAAAACAACAAGAGGAAGAAGAGCGATCAAAGCAGCAAAAATTGCTAGGCAAGAACAAATCCCGACCCAAGTTATCATTTGCATTAGGTTCAAAATGATCATATTATTATTACTTACAATCTTTTAACCATTTAGTTCTTATTTTCCATCAACTGTATCGTATTGGGTTGGGTTTTAAGCGCTTTTGTGTTTCATACATGCTTGCGAGGAAAAAGGAACACCAGCTTTTGATGATTTCTAGCTCGTTTTATCTTTCTTTTGGTGTCGGTTTAAAATTTTTAATCCCTTGAGATTACCTGTCACCCCATCTCCGGTCGATAACCCCAGAACTAGCAAATTAGAGTCGAACACCCCGACTGAAATATGAAACAATCGATGAACCTGCCTAATCGAAATCGGAACACCCTCATAGGTTAGCCACTGAAGCTTTGAAACACCTCTATTTATCACTAAACAAAACTAAGAAAAAGAAAGCAACCTTTCAATTTATCATCTGAAAGACATTAAGGGAGATCTTAGCAGGCAAAATTGTCACTAAAAGAATTGGTATATATATATATATATATACTTTTTGTAAATAGTATTGTTTTAATGTATAGGACATTAATTTATTAAAAAAAATGTATTCAGTATTTGGTGTCGGTGTTTCACATGTATAATTATGCAAATAAAGAAAACTCGTGATCTTTGTGTTGAGGAGAAAATAAAGATACCGAAAAAAAATGTTTTGCCAAATAATATCATATTTTGTCAAAAATCCATTCAATTGACCATACAATTGTAAGTTACTCTTTCATTTAAGATTTATTATTTTCATTCAAGTTCATCAAGAAAACCCTAAATCAAAACACATGATATATATCTTACAATTTGTAGGATTTTTTTTCCTTGCTAAAAACCGGTTCTTTTTATAACATGCTTAAACAACAAATTTGAGCTGGCAGAGTTGGTAAAGACTTTAAGTAGTGGGAGAGGTAGCCTTTGTTCAAACCTTGCACACGTTTTTTAACTTTTTTTTCTTTGTGGTTTTTAACGATGTTTTTTTATATAAGTTTAAGAATTCTTATTAGTTTTCGAATAGATATTATACTTTATAAATTAATTTCAAAGCTTTTAATTCTTATTATTTTATAAATTTTTTTTGTAATATCTTTTTTTGGTGCATTTTCTCTTTTCTTTTGGCTTTTTAAGAATATTGCTTTCTTGCTTTAAAGTTTTAAAATTTGTATTATTTGAATGGTTAATCTTAAAGTCAGGTGCGGGCTCAGGATTTGAAATGGGTGGTGGCCCCATTGAAATGGGCGGTAGCACCGCCTCAAAAAAATCGAAATTTACACTACGAAAAATGGAAATTTACACTATGTGGATAAAATTGGCTGGTGTCCCGTACCACCACCGGCTAAAGCGAATGTGGTGGCGGATGTGCTTAGTATGAAAACAGGTTGTATGCTCCTTAAAGTTCAGAGTTTGAGAATAACTGTGACTACTACCCTATTTGATATGATATGATCAGCCCACTTAGAGACAATCAAGAAGGAAAACCACAACAAGGAACGAATCAAGGGTCAAGTTGACAAGTTCGTCCGGGATGGTCGGGACTTACTTACACGGTATGGTCAGATTTGGGTACCAAGTGTGGAAGATGACAGATCGACTTTGCTGAGCGAGGCACATAAATCGAAATTTTCCATTCATCTGAGGGCTACGAAGATGTATCGTGACCTAATAATGAATTACTGATGGCCGGGAATGAAACGGGATGTGGCGAGATATGTTGAAAAGTGCTTGACGTATCTTAGGGTGAAAGCTGAGCACCAAAGCCACATGGGAAATTGCAACCACTAGTGATTCTAAAGTGGAAGTGAGAGCTTGTAACAATGGATTTTATCATAAAGCTACCTCGAACCCCGAGGAATTTTGATACCATTGGGTCATTGTGGATAGATTGACGAAGAGTGCACACTTCATACCGATACGTGAAACTTTCTTGTTTGCATCTTTGGCCAATGTGTATGTGAAAGAGATAATCTCACGACATGGTAAGCTGGTGTCGGTGGTTTCCGACAGGGATACGGGGTTTACTTCTAGATTTTGGGAGAAGTTTCATCGGGAATTGAGAACGAGGTTGCACTTAAGTACTACGTATCACCATTAGACGAATGGTCAGAGTGAGCGGATGATACAGACTCTAAAGGATATGTTGAGAGCTTGTGTGCTCAATTTCGGGGGTAGCCGTGACCACTTACCTTCCACTAGTGGAATTCACCTACAATAACAGTTATCATGCCAGTATAAGCATGCCTCCTTATGAGATGCTTTATGGGAGGTGGTATAAAACCCCTATCTAGTGGGGAGAAGTTGGTAAGCGGGAAAACGGAAGCACCTAGGTAGTATAGAAGACAACATAAAATATTCAGAAAATCCATCAAAGACTTCGGGCCGCTCAGAGTCAACATAAAAGTTACGCCTATAAAAGACGCTCAGATCTAGAATTTCAGGTGGGAGACCATGTACTATTGAAGTTTTCACCATGGTGTAACGCCTCGTTTTCATTATAATAGTTTACAAAATATGTTCCTAAATAAAATAACTTCATTGCAACTAAAGATCTGATTTATAAATAATAGCAGAAGCATGTGCTGAAAATCTTTACAGACACATAATCTTTAAAATATTTGATATAAAAGTCAGGGAACAACCGGCACTTAATTATACTTTAAATGATTTGGTTTCAAAACACGAGCCCATCCATTGAATCAACATGGAAATCTCCAAGTACCTGAAAAATGTTAGAAGTATCTGATGAGTTATAAAGCCCAGTGAGTAACTTAAAATAAGTACTTATAAATAATAATCACGATCTGGTTAAGCTTTATTCTTTCTATAAGTTCCGTAGTTCATTAATACGTTCGTATAATAATTGTTTCGGTATCTATATCTGTTCAATAACAATACTGGTAATCGTGTCCATTCAGTGACTGTGATTGTATTGTAACTGTATTTGTATTTCTATTATTTTGATGATAATGGTATTCCCGCATAACATCAGTAACTGTATCACAACTACTATAACCATAGTTGTATTCCTACATTGTAATTGCATTTGTATCTCAACTACAGTAATCTTAGTTGTATTTACACATTGTAATTGTGTCCCGTTTGTATCTATTACACAGTTGTATTCGTATAACATTTTTATTTATACAGCTGTAACTGTTTACATTCAAAGTACTGTACAATGTATATATATTATATATATATATATATATATGATTGTAATAATTTTTGTAGTTGTATAGTAATAACTGTATATGAATGATTGCCATATCTTCATACCCGTATATGTATATTTGTAATTGTATTAACATGAATATTGTATTTGTATATCATGTCTGGGTACTATATTTGTATAATTATAAAACTTGTATTTGAACAACTGTTCTAGTATATATATATATATATATATATATATAGGTACTATATTTGTATAACCGAAATTGTGTAATCGTAACACTTATATCTGTATAACTATTGTTGTATCCAAGTAAGTACTGTAACTGTATATATAATACTATAGATATTTCTATATCTATAAGACCAAAAACGTATTCGTGTGAGTATTGTATAACTTTTATATGTATCACTTTAACTATTTAGCATACTGTAACTGTATATATAATACTATAGATATTTCTATATATATATGGCCACAAACGTATTCGTGTGAGTATTGTATAACTTTTATATGTATCACTTTAACTATTTAGTATATCAGTGGTTATCTCCATTTTAAACTAAACATATTTAATTATACACTTTAAACAAGCAACCGATACAGTGTAGAAGGGGGGGGGGTTGAATACACTTTAAACAATCAATCAAATTTAATCAAATGTATATTCACTAATCAAATGGACTGATTACA
>JAUEJL010121733.1:506-11814 GCA_032274825.1 Drosophyllum lusitanicum | reverse complement strand
CTCTTTCCTGTTTTTACCAAATAACAACATGTTTACACTTAATTTAATACTTTTGGTAAAGAAAATATATGATATTGATGAATAATAATCTATATAAAATAAGCAATATCACCTGCCCAACACATGAGACTTACGATACCAAATCAGTATAATGATTAAGTGTATTTGTTTATAAAATCAGAGTTCATAAATAGAGTTGCGGAAAAATAGCTGTCACGCGGGAGCCTTCCCCTTGTTGACACACGACGGTCCTGAAAAATAATTAACAACACGGGTTAAGCACAAAGCCTAGTGAACACACAACACTCATATATTATATCAAATACACATTCAATAAGTAATACACATCACATCACATATGCCACACAGGCGGGGGTGGTTCTCTTGCCAAAATGAGCCGTTTGCTCTAAATGCCACACAGGCAAGGGTGGCCATCTGCCAATATGAGCCGTTTGCTCTAAATAATCATCACAGTATCACACATGAACACGTATCGCAACATAATATATAAGTTAGTGAAACTCACCTGTTCCGCAACACAACAGTAACAGTAATTCACAGAGTTGTACAGTTAATAAATCCGACAACAAGAACCTACAATACGTCTTATTAAATTAATACCGAGTATAAGTCTCTAATAATATGAATCTAATACTGATTCACTGACACACCTAAACTCAACTTGTGATTTTAAGGCTCAGTCAAGTATATACTTATCCATGTTGTTGGCCCAATTGAATACATGTATATATATCTAGTAGTGTTGAGCCCAAGTCGAATGTGTGTGTGTGTGTATATTAGTTTTCCGCTCGTATTGATATATATATATATATATATATATATATATATATATGCTGTCCGCTCGAATGTGTATATATACATATATGTTGTCCGCTCAAATGTGTGTGTATATATGTTGTCCACTCGAATGTGTGTATATATATATGTTGTCCGCTCGAATGTGTATATATGTATATATGACGTCCGCTCGAATGTGTATACATATATGATGTCCGCTCGAATGTGCATATATATATATGTTGTCCACTCGAATGTGCATGCACGCACACAAGAGGGGTCATGCTTGCTCCGCTCCAAACCGTGAAACCCACAACCAAGGCATGGAATCTCAATGCTAAGGGTTCCTAACATCACTTAAACATACCCTACAAGCTTAATTGAATTAATGCTGAGTTTTAAGGCTCCCGACCTTCTTCTTCTTCTCGGTTTAGTCCGACACATACACATCTATAAGCTAATCAACAACCCATTATTTCTACATTAATCCAAGTTATTTCCGTCCCTAATTCCGTCTATAATATTCTAATGCATCCTAATCCATTATCTTTGATTTATCATTCATAACATGTGGGTTTTGAGCTCAATATGTTGCTCTCGGTTTCAACCTCACAGAAACAGCCCCCAAACCCCCCATTGTTCTAAGATTCTAGGCATTAGTTTGACTGTTTTTGCAAGAGGGTTATATACCTTAATTTTCCTAGTTGCTTCCTTCAAGAATGATGTAGAAATGGCTTCTTCTTTTCCTTGCTCCTTGCTCCATGACGCAACATCACCGCATCCACACACCATCTTTTCGTGTTGCTACAATGAAGAGGAATTTTGGGGGTTTGTGCCCTAACCAACCTACATATACCCTTCTCTTAGGCCAAGCCCAATATACTTTCAATTCAACTTTAGCCCTCTTGTATGTATAATATAAGTTGTTTAAGTGTAAGCCCAAAAGGTTCCTTGATCCAACTCAAGTCCAATGATATAATCTTTTCACTAGGATTGATTGCTTACAAGGTCAATTACAAACCTAACTTTAAGTTCCCTTAAAATTAAATAATAATCACAATAGTAATATTACATTTTTTATGTTAATAGGAAACGGGTATTACATAAACAACGAAGAGAATTAGCTCATAAAAATATGGGGCATAGATTGTTGAAATTTGAAAAACTCTGTCTGAGCTGTCAATCTAGCACTAAAGCCTTTCCCTTGTCTTGAGCGGTCCCATCGACTCCAGCTAAGAAGAGTAAATCAAGAGTATAAAGCTTGAAAAACACGTAACTTACACACCACACTAGGTATGTACATATTTATACACAATTCCATGACCACATACAGATTAAAACCATTATAATGCACTGACAAAAGTTTACTCCGTACTACAATTTTGAGATTAATCGAGCCTTCCCATATTTGTAAGGTTTTTACTTGCAACCTGATCAATAGTTGTACCTTCACATATTTGGCGCGAACCGAACTTGGCGCAATGAGCCTTTTGTGTGATGCTACACAGTACACACTACATAAACCTAGACTTGGAGTACAATATTCTTGGGAAATTTTCAACAAGACCATACAAATCCCCCAAATCTTGTTAATGGACGGTATTAAGATATATGCAATTAGAATACTATTAATGAGTTACTTTAACTCGCGTGTTGCGGCAAAAAACAAATATATTGAAGAAAATATAATTACTAACATAAAAATACAATTTAAAATAAAATGAGAAAAATGTATACATTTGTCATTATTAATGAAAAATAAAAGTAGCAAAACCAAGTTGTGTAAACTCGAGATTTCGGAGCTGCATTCGTGTTCGCAGGTCGCACCCACACATAAGTTTGGCGAATCTAGCCTACGAAATCCACCATCAATACCCTCCTGCGCACGGGCAGGGCTTAAAGTAAAACCACACAAGAATATTCACACTTATATACACATACACACATATAACACTTATAAATGTATTCAAATTTGTCCAAAGTTAGTAAAAGCACATTCTTTTTACTAAACCTTCCAACACTTGCAATGTTTTACATTCACCGGTTTTTTTATTTAAGAAAAATTATCTTTATCATTTACATAATATTAAAATAGCATTGTACCCTCGCAATGCAATGGTGACGAATATTTTTTTTCTCAATAAATTGTTCGTTTTTAAAACATGGGTGATATGTTTCTTTTCTAAATTATAATCGGTTAATAAAATTTCATATGAATTATAAAATCTAATAAGAGTGTTGGCATTATAACTCTATTCTATTGTAATTATATTACACATTAAAAAATCCAGTAATTTTTATAAATTTAGGTTATATTTTACTTAAATTTAATACTTCTAGTTATACGGAATATTTAATAATTAAATTAAAATATTTATTTTATGATATACTATTTAATATGAAAAGTTTAATTATTAATTTTTTTTATTAATAAGTTAATTTGCATTAATTTGATTTTTTAAATAATCTTTGTTTTAGAAGGTTTTGTTATTAAAAATGGTATATAAGTAACTCCATCAAATAGTTGCTTTATCATTTAGTTTAATATTAAGGGTGAATTAGTAATTTAAAATTACTTAAAATTAAGACAAAAGACCTAAATGATTTATAATATAATATAGATATTGAAGACACAAAATTTTCTACATGATAATGCTTCCCATATCATCAGATTTCATTCAAACCAAAAGACTCAAACATGAATATTCACATAAGCCATGAGTCTCATATATGCATCTACTACACATAACGCATCTCATGCTTCACAATGTACAAATCAAATGCAACTAATGAATTAATTAAGTATCAACATTGAGACAACTAATTAATGACATTAATCCTCCTAATTAACACCACCTACATATCAATCAAACGTCCTTAAACAATTTTAATCTAATAACTTTCTTACATTACTCATAGAGTTAATTACACTGTATGTTTGCCTAAATTGTAGATTCAATCCTTTGATTAATGAAAGCGCATGAATAGTCCTTTTTCACGCTATTCATTGCAATGATGGTCCTTTACCCTAACTGGAGTTAAAGTTGACTATTAGTCAAAAAGCATTTTAGTCTTTTTCCTTGTTATCCTCGTTAAAAAACATTCAAATCTATTTAAGAACATTCAAACCTTGATGATCAATCAAAATTGAGATCCAAATCAATTAAATACAATCCAAACCCATTAAATCCAAAGTGAACACAATACAAAAAAAATCAATGAACCTATGTCAACCTTCCAAAAATCAAATGTGGAAATTGTCTGATCTCAATTTGTTCGTCGTATACCTTCAATAACTTTAAACTGAAATCAAAATCATCCACAAACAAAAAAAACATACCATAATCGAAATTGTTCATCGTATACCTTCGAGATTTTGGGAAAGAAACTATTCAAGATCCAGGAATTGTTAGAAATATTTAGGGGAAGAAACTGAAATCAATCTTCATTATCTTCAGATCCATAATCATTCCAGATCTGGTCGAACATGAGTATCAATGATTAAGAAAATTTGTTCCAGATTTGCTTCAAATGGTGTTTACTTCAACATATCTTCATCGATTGGGTTCCTCTATTAATCGGCTAGGGTTACACAAAACCCTAAATTGATTGCGAGCAATTTCGGTGGTGGTGGCGATTTGTTTGGGTGGCGGAGGTGATAGCGATATTTGTTACAGTTAGTGTACGGGTGATGCTATTTTTGATGGTGGTTGTGGTTTTCTTGTACAGAGAGACGGTGTAGAGAGAAATGGTGGAGTGTGAAATGGTGGTGCGGTGCAGGTGAAGGGATTATGGCTTGCAATGGCGGCTAGCGGGGTGTGGCCGGCAGTGTTTTATGTGCGTGTGTCTCAAATGAGACAGACGGGGTGTTTGGGTTTTATATTTCATATTGTTATTTTTTATTTTTGAAAATAATAATTATTAAGAGGAACTTGTGTTTGGTAATAAGAATAACAAGCAAAATAACAAAATTGTCGTTTGAATAACCGTCAAACTTAACTCTGGTTAGAATAAATGATCGATCATGCAACAAATAACGTGAATGAAGAACCAGCCATCCATACACTTCCGTTAATTAAAAAACTGAATCTGCATGCAATTTAAGCAAAAATTAAATATGAACGCTGCAATTAATGAACTCGTACTCGTATTATATCTCATCTCAACAATGAAATAAAAGACGATCAATCAAAATAGTTTTTTTTATCAAATTCAAGATAATACGAATAAAAAGAATTGCTGATTACTAATACAAAAACGTTGCCAACTAATAAAATAATATAATTATATAAATATAAATAAAAAGTTAATATTTTTAATATTATTAATTAGTAATTTTCAAAAGAGTTATCCAGCTATACCGAGATTATTTCACTATTTTGGAACATTGTTGACATGTTCTAACTAATCTAGGATCTTTTTTAATTCTAAAATCCATCACCTCATGAGAATTTCAACAAGAGACAGTCAGATAGATGTTACAAAATAAACAACCACATATATAACCTATTTCGGGATAGAATTTGTATATTTAATAAGAGAAATAATATATCCTCCTAGTAGGAGAATAAAATATAAAAAAATAGTAGGAGATCGAATATATCATTTTTTATTAAATAAACACCAAGTAACTGCATCCAAACAAGCCCCTAGTCAAACTATATTATAAATGTTTTGGACATGTCTAGAAAGACTACATCCCAACCTCAATATTTAGATTTCTAAGTTATTAAACTACCAAATCCAATAACAAATTTTATAAAAAAATCCCATTGACATAATGACTCATGCATTCTGTTTCTTAAGATGTTATCAAATCAAAAATAGAAAATTAAAATCAAACACATCATCATTTTGAGACTGACTGTTGCATTTATTAATCATATTATTTATTCAAGATAACTCTAGAAAGAAAATTCATATAATTATATGAATCTTACTAATTAAATAAGCAAGTCAAATGCCAACAATTAACTTCTTTTCAGAATTTCTCTTGACACAATGACTCATGTTTTTTTCATATCTTAATATTCATTGAAATGGCAGAGAGGTTCTATCCTCTTATAATTTATACATAATCTCCATCACATAACAATAATACCTAATCTTGTGAAAACGAGTATATGGAAGACAAGATATAGACAGTTATATATTTACCCATAGGTAAAGAGACTCCTTCATGAAACAACTTCAGCAGAAAAGAGACGGCACACAAACTGTAAACAAAAATAGTTATTAGTTATTTAATTATAATAATTAATATTGTTAGGAATTTGTTTATTAATACTTTTATTTATTTAAAGATATTTATTTATATATTTTAGACAAAAAAAGTGGGTATAGAGCTTGAGGTTAAAAAGCATACGAGGCATAACTAACCCTTCACCCTAATCATAGTTCTCCAAAACTTTCTATGTGAGGTACGTCATGTCCTCGTCGATCCTCAACATGCCCTTCAACCGCCTAAGAGGGCATCATCTTCTTCTCGTATCACTGACTATAACCGATTCTGCTCTCTTAACTTGTTCTTAGTGAAGACGTGTTCTAAAATCAAAGAAAGAATTAGTATATTTCATGTATTATAATCTAATGAATAAGATGATAAAAGTAGGGGTGGCAATCGTGTCTTATTCGGGTTGGCGTGTCACGGGTTCGCGTGTTAGAAACACATGACCCGAACTCGATGTGTTTATTTATTCGTGTCAGGATCCACACATTAACCCGTATATGTGAGATAAGCGTAACCAGTTTAATTATACAGATTAGCGTGTTGACGGGTCATTTGCAAATTGATGGGTTATTAGAGGGTTGTCGGGTTGTAAACCGGGTAACCGAGTTGAAAGATCAACGAGTTTATAAGTTACATACGCTATCAAAAAATTGTACCTTTTAACATTAGGATCTTTCTTGTTTAAATTTCGCAAACTAAAGTGATCAAGAATGTGAATTGCCTGCGTCTGAATGATTATTACATTAAAACTTAGTTTATATATGAAAAAGAAAAAATCTATATAAATATTAAACAGGTTCGTGTGTCAATCCTCGAAATTTATAAATGACCTATCCCGGCCCGATTGTTATACGTGTCACACGAGCCAATCTGAACACAAAACCTATTTATTCTTCATGTTTATCTAAACCAGTTTATTTTTATGTCGTTTCGTGTGATGCCTTTGATAAAATAGAAGGAAGTAACAAAAGAAAATAGAAATTTTCGAAATAGTAAACTAAAACCGATTTAAGGAATAAATTAAATTTTGAGAAATATGTGTCAGAACCGTGGCCATAATACTCTTTTAAAATTACAATCCACGTGGAATGTAAATCACGGTTTGAATAATTAAAACTTAATAATTGGGAGAAGAATATCTGTGCCAGTTCATGCGGGTCTTAACTCCAGAGTTTACGGGCTTCTAAGCCAATAACCACTTGCCACGTAAGATTGTCACCATCCTTGCTACATGTTGGGAGATAAGGAAGCAGGGGCCCACAAAACGTAATGTCATATAAGTCAACTCTTGAATTTGGAATACAAGAATTTGGAAGTTCACCCATTTTTTATTTTTATCGTTTTTATAATCAGAATACAATACAACAAATTAATATATGTTGTATAAAATTCTCTTGTTCAAGTAGGCGAATTGGTTTTAAGAACTAGTATATGAAAATATAAAATACTAAACGGTAAATTAAAAATATGAACATTTCCGAACATATATTGTTCAAGACAAGATGAATATCCATATCATGTGATCATAATAAATTTGGACGCAAGAAAATCATCAATCAAAGAACCATATCCCTAACGATTAACAACACTAAAAGAAGAAAAACATTTGGTATCAATAGAAGAGGCCATCGAGATTAATTAAAGAAAATCAAGTAACAAAAAACAACAATTTTGGAAATATCAACTAAGCATAAGAAAAACAAGATTAAATGTTCTTAGATTTTATTTCGGAAGCAAGAAAAACATCAATAGAACAAACCCTAGAGAATAGATCGAACATACCCATGAATGAACAAAACCCATTTGAGAGGTTGGGTTTCTTCGGAGATCGCTAATTACATAGCTCAATTTCGAAAACCCTTGAAGAACAAACCCTAAAGAACTGATCAAACAAACCCTTGATTTCGAAAACCCTTGAAAATCATAGCTTTTGAAACGAACAAAACCCTTGAAGATCAAACCCTAGTTTGGGAGCTTTGTTTCTTCATAGATGATGGAACAAACCTTAAAGATCACTAAAATTGCAGATGAGATAATCAAGCAATAGCTTGCAGGTTTTAAAATGGTCACCCCTAATCTCAGGTTCCAAAATCACATCATTTGAAGACTCGGATTTTAAAACAGATTGAGCCTTAATCGCAAGTTCCAAAACGGAATGAACAAGAACATATTGAAAGGAACATACATAGGTTGGATACTTAAGAACAAGATAAGGCCGAGCATCTCTGCATTTTTATTTTGATATATGGATGTGAACACATGGTTACATAAGAACACAATCCACATACCAAAAAAAAAAAAAAAAAAAAAACTCTAAGAAACCGGTGGATTAGCTTCTGTTATAGGTTAACTTGTACAAAATGAAAAGTTTTTAGAAGTTAGTTTTATTGTTTTTAAAAAATTAAGATTGATAGTATAGAATAGTACCTTAGCCAAAATTTATAGTATTTTCAAACAGTTTGCTCTATTTATTATCCAAATATGAAATAAGCTTGAATATTAACTAGACAAACATAAAACATGCTCAAACATAAACATAAAACTACAAAAGTGCAAAATACACGAAAAAAGGAGAAAAAAAATCCATTTTTTAAAACCGATTTCTGGTGTGCTTCCTAGTTAGACAGATAAACTCTGGTTTGAAAACATGGCTTTAATTGTGATGGTGATCTAGGACCGTTTTTTCCTCACAGACGATGGTCTTTTGTTCAATATTGATTCAACAATGGTTGTGTTTCCTTCTCCACATTCATGGCTTCCCTTTCATTTCCATACTAACGTCAGATGAAGGTAGGTCTCATATTACTTAAGGCTTTAACGGTGTGAATTTGTCCCTTTCTTTTACACATAAATGTTTGATCGATTGTGTGTATTCATTTACAATCTAGAACTCAAATTTTTCGTGGGGGAAAGTATAAAAAGTGGTAGAAAGCAAACTATATTTTATTAATTATAAAGATTTCTGACGCACCTCTTAAGTGGTATAAAAGAGTCATATAGAATTAGTTTAAGATGCACAAATAATGATAAAAGAAGAGTTAATTGCTTATTTGAATTTTGCTAGTCAGTATTAAGTGAAATCCAAAGGTTCCATGGAACCAAATGGAGCCTGCTTTGGGTATGAGGTTTAAAATTTTTGAATAATTCAAATATAGGTTGATTAGTTATGTTTTTACCAATGGTTAGCATATGCTGTTTAAAGCAAATAAGCAGAAATCTATTTTGGTCATGTGGTAGAGATGTTAAGTTAAGGTTGGTAAATATGCAAGTAATAAAGGTAAAATCATTGTCAAATATGAGAGATTTGAAAGGAATAAATTGATGAGTGTCTCTTTAGACTTTAGGCATTATGGGTGGATGACAAGTGAGATGTCATTTTAAATCAGTAAACTTATTCTAACCCACACATGTTTAAGAAAGTATACTTGGGCTCATTGATGGATAGCTAGGCAGTATCTTGATGAGATCTAGAAAGATCCAGAAAATGAAGTTATAGTGATCTTCTTGAACAAGAAGTTCGCATCATACAATTGCTTCTTATACCACTCATTTGGGATAGCAAAGTCGACTAAGAAGAGAATAATAGCATTTCTTACCAACCTCCTACAAAATTAATGCAATTACAAGATAAAATGAGGGCATGTTACACAAATTGGGAAAATATACTTGAAGGAAGGGAATTTCAAAGAATTGAGAAAGTGAATTTCATCGAGTCATGGAGGGATTTTAAAATCTTTGGATGAAGGCATGTGAAATGTTACCTTATTACCCTCGGATCCTAATATATATCATCTTCCCCTTTGACTCCTCTCTTCCTCCATACCCTTGCGCCGCCTGTAATCGCCTTCGACTCCTCTCTTCCTTCATTTGTAGCCTTTGATTGTAGCCTTTCTACTCCTCTATCGCCACCGCATATGTCACCTCTGACTTCCTCCGCCTCCAGCGCCTTTCTCAGCTTCAGCCTCAGGTAAGTTTACTTTCTCTTTCTCCCCCTACAGCCTTCAACTCCTTTTTTCCTTCATCTGTTTTTATTACCCTCGGATCCTAATAGATATCATCTTCCCCTTCGACTGAGCCCTTCAATTTGACTCCTCACTTCCTCCATAGCCTTGCGCCGCCGCCGCCGCCTGTAATCGCCTTCGACTCCTCTCTTCCTTTATCTGTAGCCTTTTACTATAGCCATTCAACTTCTCTGATGCAACTGCATCTGTCGCCTCCGACTTCCTCCGCCTCCGGCCCCTTCTTCTGCCTCAGCCTCAGCCTCAACCTCAGCCTCAGCCTCAGCCTCAGGTAAGTTTACTTTCTCTCTCTCCCCCTGCCACCTTCAACTCCTTTCTTCCTTCGCTGTTTTTATTTTTTTCTAGAATCTCTGATTTGTTGAATCTGTGTGTACCGAACACATTGTTGAATCTGTTTGTACCGAACACATTGTTGAGTCTGTAGAACCCATGGTGAACCAAACAGAAGGGAAATTATATCGTTTAACATTAGTGAAATCAAATTCATCTACATTGTCTACTAACCAAACAAAATATGAAATTGGATTCCAATTCCATTTCTTGCCAACCAAACAGATTACATATTAAAATTCCAATTTCTGACAAATTTCAATTCCTTCATAGATTCTAATTCCTTCGAAAACATTCTGCGAACCAAACGCCACCAAAAATAATTAAGGCATGTTAAAAATCTTCTTTCAAAGCCGCTTCTAGTCCATGAGGTTCAATATATAAATAAGAATATTGACTTGGAATCTTGTGATTTGGAGTGGAACTCTGGGGATGAAGATTGAAGAAGACATTGTAATCCTTTCTTACCTTCGATGAAACGAGTGAAAAACTTGCCTCATTTTTCAGAAAAAAAATGATGATGAACAATCATGGGAAGATGATTTAAACTAGGTTTTACCTGTTATGCAGGTTATAAATATGATAATTGTCCTATGAACACGTTAGTTAGAAGTTGCAATGGTATATGCGTAGAAAAAACTTAATACGTTGATAACCATTATAGCATTTTAACAACTTTAACCCATTATTTCACTAATCATATATCAAATTGCGTCTAGTTATTGTACAAGGAACTCATAGTTATAAGTAGATGAAGTAGAGGCGGACCCAGAAAAAAATATTAGGGGTTGCACAAAAATAAATTTTCCAGTTCATAAAGAGCATAGGTTGGACAAATTTTTGGTTAGAGTTAGCACTCCCATTAGAAAAAAAATTAAAAATTAACACTACTCGAAGAAATTTGAGGGGTTGCTCGGCTACTCATAAGGTC
>JAUEJL010121722.1:0-11816 GCA_032274825.1 Drosophyllum lusitanicum | reverse complement strand
TTATATATATATATATATATATATATTATCGTATGAGTAAAATTATGTAGTTATCACTTGCATTAATGATTTAGTTAAACTAATTATCTCTCATATTAAAGTATCTTGAAAAAACATTTTCAAATTTCAAACATCCCTTGATGTTAGACGACCGCATATACGTGTTATGTTATACACTTATACGTGTGGCTTACCGACTGCCCTTAATTTCTAAGTTGTGAACTTGTGATCCATGTTATAAACGTTGCCCAAAAACCCCCCTCTCTAACGTTACCATCTAGCTTTAGGGATTAGTGGATTACTACTATACGCTGTCTCTTGTAATATAAATAAAATACTAGTTTTAAAAAATTATTACACAATCTTAATAAATTATTTAATTAAAAAATTTAAATTATTACCCCTATAGGTAGCAATAATGATTGATAACTTGTATAATAAATACAATCACGTTTCTTCATGATACTACATTTCTTCTGTCTTGTTTACCGCTCTAACTTTCCTATCATGTTGATGCTTTCACCACCGATTGTTAGCGCCGTCTATTGCTATTCTTTTTAATTTTCATTTTTCGCAATCTATAATTTTTTGATATCCTTTTATTAATGTTCAATATCTATCATTTTTATAAATCAACCCGTAAATCACACACGAGCATTTAATCTAGTACTAAGTATATACACACGTCATATATTGTAGTAATATTTGATATATGAATAGTTTTGTTAGGGAGATTTTTTTACTATTATCTTTCTTACTTCATATGTATATGTAATTAAATTATGGTTAAAATAATATTTAACAATCTAGATTAAAAAGACACGATCAAAGTGGTTTTGGGAACGCAAATTATTATTATTATTATTTTTAATTTTAAAGGGTGTTAAAGTCAAAACAAATAGTTTATAATTTTAATATGGATAAATAAGGTCGGAAATTATCAACGTCCATCGTATTAAATTTGATCAATAATTACTTAAATGATTCTCTAGGCAAAAATATTGTATAAACAAGGAACGCCATTGGATGTGTATATTATAGTATCATTAAACTAAATTATTTAATATTATTGTGTTTTTTTTTAATTAATGCAATAATATAATAATTAATTATGTGAAGCCAAAAAGCCAAAAAGGACGGAAGGTGGAAAGAATCTAGAAATGAGAATTGATAGGTGATACACACACAGATATGTATGTATATTTGTGTATGTATATGTATATGTTTCTCTCTCTATATCTATATATCTATATCTATCTTGCTGAAAACCAGAAACACATATTATAAATTGTTTTTTAATTTTATATTATATAGAAAATAGATTTGCTGGCCAAATGGGCAAAGAAATTAATGATGGAATCAAAGCAATATATGCGCCCGGAGACCACAAGTTGACAAACCTGTGAGTTCATTTCTAGAGAGAGAAACACAATAGGGATCTATTCTATCTATCTTATCTCAAATCACTCTCTTTCTCCTCGTATCTCTTGATCAGAAACACTGGCCCAGCGGATCGCAGATTTCCCCCTTTTTTTTCTCTTTAATTTTCATTTTCCTATTTTGTAGCGATGATTGTTTCTGTGGTTTTGTAATTTTATTCAACTCACCACACACTCCGATTTCATCTTTCCTACTCTCCGGGTGGAGCTTAATTTTAAAGACGATTCTTGCGATTTAACGGACAATTAAGGGCATGAGGTAGATTCTTCTCTCTTTAATTGCTTGTTTTTCTTATCTACTGTCTGTTTTCTTCTAGATTTTGTTATTAATTTTGATTTATAGGTTATTATTTGCAGCGTTAATCTCGATTCGGTCAATGCTTGTGCTTAGAATGAATCTCTCTCTCTCTCTCTCTCTCTCTCTCTCTCTCTCTCTGTGTTTATGGTCGTCTTCGTGGTGAATTTTTCACTGGTGTGTTAAACATTGACTGTGAAAACTTAATTGAATCTGCTTAATTTAGATCGACAATTGAATTTAGGTAAATTGATTAATTATCATTGTTTTCGATTCCCTTTTTTGAGAAGATTGTTTGGTGGGTGAAACTTCAAAAGCCACTTTATTTATCAAGTATAATTGGGATATTGTATCCTCTTATGATGTTTGGTGAGATATTTCTGTGCTGATGGTTTATTTTCATTGGTTCGGGATCTTTTTTTCGTTTTCTTTTTTCCTTTTTGTACGACAAATAACTTATACACACCTAGAAGCCTTGAGCACACAACTTTTGGTTGACAGGACGCACTTGGTACCTCTTTGATTATGCTCTATTGGTAAACAAAGATCAGTTATTTCTTGTTTTAATTATCATCAAGATTACCTGAATTGACGTGTGTTTCACAATCTAATAAGTTTTCACTGCAGGTCCCTTGCCTCTAAATCTTGAATTCATACATTCTTGCAAGTTATTATAACATAATCTGTTGTCCGGATAACGTATTTATGAATTGTTGCAAAGTTTGAACTACTTGTAGTTCATAATAGTTCTGTTATTTGATTTTAGTGCAGGAATGGCAACCAAAGTACAAGCTAAGACATATTTTCCAGGTTCGATGATGGATTTAAACAACGGTTTGTGCAATGGTATGTGGGACCCATATCATGATGACATAAACCAGGGCTACAACTCCTTTTTGACGAGGCAGACCATCGATGGATACCCGGGCTATCCAAAAGAACAAATGAGGCAAACTATATTGAAGCAAGAGACGATCTTCAGGCATCAGGTCTGTTTTACTTTGCACATTGTGTCTTCTTTCGAAATGTTGTTTGAAAATTTGAGTTTCATGTGCATAAGAAATTTATTTTTCTTGAAAATACTTTTGTTTGAAATCTTTTGTGTTACTGATGTTCTTTTCAAAACATTCCAGCTTCAAGAACTTCATCGCCTGTACAATAGACAGAAAGACTTGATGAATGAACTCACAATGAAAGAGCGTTACAATTTTACATTACCAGTAGAAGCACCAAATTCGGGTCATTTTTTAAGTCATGTTTGTTCACGAATTTCCAAAGAGATGCATACTCACAGAAGAGTGATTGATTTAGAGTTGCCTGCTGATGTAGAAGAGGATAATGAAGGAAAGCAACCAGTAAAAATTGTTCATAATTTAGGCACGAAAAGAGCCTATAATTTAGCTGATCTTAATGAACCGATCCAGATGGAGGAAGCATCTTTTGCAGCATCTCTTATTAACAAAAACAATGATCACCGTGTTACTGAGAAACAACTAAAGCAAGATTTATCTACGAATTCAAGTTCAGGGTTTTGGTACTTGCAAGCTGATGCAAAGAAAGCCCATGAGAATTTATCAAGAAAAAGAACTATTTTTGGTGTTGAACTCTGTGAAAGCAGCCATAAGTCATCTTTTGATTCTTCGCAATCTTCTTCATGGACTCAGAACGCTTCATCACTTAACCATAACCGTTGGATTGGCTCCTCGAATGCGTCAATCAAAATTCAAGAAGATTTTGCAGGCAAAAGACCGGCTAATAATGGCAATTCTAGATTAATGACAAAAGGTATAAACTCCAAGATCTCAGTGTCTGATACTCTTCAAGAATCTCATGAAAAACATGATGTTCTTGATACTGGGAAGAACCTTGAAAAACAGCTGCCTTCTTGGCTTATGAAAACTAAAGGGAAAGAAACAACACTTTATCAAATGAACTTGGATTCATTGCAGCAGCATTCTCAGCAGTTTTTCAAGAAAGCTGAGAAAGTTCAAACTGTTAATTGCCATGGAATTACAAAAATTCTCGGGGTTCCCATTATTAAAGTCCCCGACAGCTGCAAAGATTCAGCCAATTATTCTCATGCTGAAAATGGTAAAAATAACTGCATTTTGGAATCGAGGCATGAAATTGATTTGAATTTGTCATTTGATGAAGAAGAGGATCCTCCATCAACACCACACATCCCAGAAACCGTCGTCAAAACTGATTCAATGAAGATCGACCTGGAGGTCCCTGCAGCTTTTGAAACTGATAATGATGATGATTTCATGGATTCTGATGTGGAACTTGCTAAATCTGCAGCTGAGGCTATTATATCAATTGCTAATCAGCAACCACCACCACAGGAAGCACCGCCACCAGATGACACATTGCTGCGGTGGTTTACAGCAGTGATTGCATCTGGTGACTGTGTCGTGAAAGATTCAGTAAATAATGAAGAGTGTATTCCTCAAGGTATGGATTACTTCGAGTACATGACCTTAAGGTTGCAAGAAACCAAAGAAGAATGCCACTCCTATAAGGCAGTGATGACGGAGGAAAAAGAAGACGACGAAGTTTCATTGAGAAAAAGGACACCTAGAAAAGGACAAGGGAAGAGAGGTAGACAGAGGAAAGATTTTCAGAGGGATGTATTGCCGGGCATTGTTTCTTTATCGAGGCGGGAAGTGAGTGAAGATCTTCAGACATTTGAAGAGGCGTTTACTTGTATAGGTGTTTCTTGGCGGTCAAAAAAGAAAGCTGGTGGTAAGAATGGGCGGGGCAGGAGGCGGTTGGTGGTTTCCACCCCATCCTCTCCTACATCGCCGCCAACAGCCGCAGCAGCAGCGGTGGCTGTTGAGCAGAGTGTTTGTAGGGAGGTGGCGTTAGAGGAGAAAAGTCTTAGCGGGTGGGGAAAAAGGACTCGACGTCTGCCCAGGCAGAGATGTCAAAATGGTGGCAATCATCACTCTCTTGCTTTGAAGTGTTGAGTCAAAGACCGACGCTGTAACCACCAGGGCCGCTGGTGCGACCACCCAGTCTGCATGTTATGGTGACCATTGTTGTACATAATTATACAGTAGACTTATGAAATGATGTCTCCTGTACGCTTGATGAAACTTGCAATCAACAATTAAAATTGGGTTAATTTGGTAAGATATAATTATCAGCACCTTGTTTCATGAGTTTGATATAAACGGAAGGACGACAGTTATTGATTTTTCATTGCTTGCGTAACACTCTTGTGATTGTCTTTAGTTACGAGGTTGGTCACATTTAAATTATTTATTTAATCGTTATATTATAAAAAAAAAGAAAAAAAAAGAAATGGTGATGTCAATGTTATATTGACAAAGAATACGGCAGAACGAGATTTTACCATGATAAATAAATAAATAAAGATAATAAACTATGTCAAGAGGGAAAACGCCTTCACCAAAACCATATGGCGGTGATGGAAGATTGTGGTTAAACTACCCGTGTGGTGATCGGGTACATCGAAAAAATTGCATTTAATACCTTTTAAAAGCATAGTAATGTAAAAGGAAGAAGCTGAACTAAAAGGATTCACATACGTACAATGAAAAAAAGAAATAAGCATCCAATTTTTTTTACCAAACATCAATAACATTCCTATAGTTTAGAAGGTCTACTACGCCAGCCTCCTCTACCTATTGAAAATGCTACATATTCACGTTGAAAGAGTTAAATTAAAATTATAAATAATGTGTAAAAGAAACTAAACCTATGATCCGTGTTTTCATACTCACAAACACTTAAATGAGTAACCGATTACTAACACACCTCTCATCAAAGTAAGGAGAAAGTGAGAGACGGTAGTTGAATTTGAGCCCTGCAAGACTTGATTCCATCGCAAGCCAGACCTTCGTAGCTTGCCACCACTACCAATTGCAACTCCATTGCTTGTCTTTTTTATCACTAGTTAGCATCTAGATCTGACTCAGTTCATCTATCTAAATTGATTGAAGAATAATATTATAAATACCTACAAATTAATTGGTATTACTATTAACTCTTTTTTGCCGTTGTCTTAATGGTTAATCTAAAATGATACATGATTCTTACATAAAATAAAATTAAAGTATTTTATGCTTCTTTCTTTAATTTTTCTTATTAGCTTATCTTCTATCTTCTAATCTAAATATAAGACTAACTTAAATAAATTTATTAGACAATCTTAGCCATTAATTTAGATAAAAGTTAAATGAACCATCTATTTTCATAAAAATTAAAATCTAATTTTGACTTTTCTTGGTCAAATTTGGATTCAATTTGTCTTTAAATATAATCAAAATTACTATAGAGTATTTCATATAGGGCAAAATGAGCGAAAATACAATAAACTATGTCAATATTGTCATTGTATGCAACCAATTTTATTTTATACCTAAAAAAGACATACAGCTTACAATTTTGATTCATTGTATGCAATGGTGACCTGATTACCAGGTTACCGGTTACAGATTGTATACAATGAATAAATTTTGAAAGTTGTTTGTATTTTTAGGTACCAAAGCTCTTCTATTTTTGGCTAGGTTACTGGTAAGTCACCTACCTATTGTCATAGGTAACTTACATACAATGAACCAAATTTATAAGTTGTGTGTATTTTTAGGTATAAAATAAAGTTAGTTGCGTACAATGACAATATTGACATAGTTTGTTGTATTTTCGTGCAATTTGCCTTTCTTAAAAATAACACAACCAACTTTCATAATTCTCTCATTGTATACAAACAACTTTTTTCTGTGTCTAATATTTAGCTATCATTGTATACAATAAACTTTTCCATAATTTCCATAATATACAACAACTTGCATACAATGGAAGGATTATAAAAGTTGATTGTATTGTTATAAAAAAAGTAAAGTTGGTTATATACAATGATAACTAAGACAAAGTTAACTGTATTTTCATGCATTTTACCCAATTATTTTTACCATTAAAACCTAACATGAAATTGTATATTAATATATAAAGTAGTTAATGTTAGTGATGTAAATAGAAAATGAGAATCCTTGCATTTCATGTCATAGGATGCCGTTTGAGATAGAAATATTAATTGTATGAATCTTGAAAATATAATATGTTGATGATAATATAAGAGAGAAAAAAGATAAATTGTATAAAAAATTTGAGAATAAAGAGGCATCTATATAAATTAAATAAAAAGTAAAAATAATATTGACTATTAAAAAACGGACAGAATAGAAAGTTAAATAAGATATATAGCAAATTACCATATAACACAAATTCTGAAAGGTTGATATACAATAACAGAGTATCACAATGCATATTAAAGATAGTAAAATAAATAATGAGAGTAATAGTAAGAATAAAATATATTAATTAATATTACATGTATATATAGTAAATTATTGAAAAAAGGTTTAAAATAGAATAATAAATATTATTGAAAAAAGGTTTAAAATATAATAATAAATATTACATATATAGTAAATTATTAAAAAAGGTTAAAGGACTGTGACTGGGTTTGTAATGTTATAAAAGGGCAAAATGGTCATTTTGAATTTTTTAACACTGACGTCGTTACTTTTAGTGGCTAAAGGACCAAGATTGTGACAAATTGTCAAATTCAAGGATCATCTCAGTAATTTTATAAAATAAAGGACCAAATCAGTGATTTCTGATAAACCACAGGGACCAAATTAATAATTCACTCTAAGATATATTATAAAACACATATTCATAACATTTTAATCTTAATCAAAATGTTATGAATATGTGTTTTATGACATATGTTACTTAAAACGAATGGTTTAGCTTATCAAAATGTATTAAATTTGTCACGTTTTTATTGTGTTTATCGTACTTTAAGATTTTCTATTATGTATATCGAACATTTAATTTGTGACTATCGTGTGTGTTAAACTTTCTATTGAATCTATACTATATTGTAAAACATTTAGATCATTGTAATCTCTTAATTTTTAAGTAATTTGAAAATACTACTTTACCCCTTATTTAAACATATAAGGAAATCATTATATGGAGTTAATTATATTCTTAAATACCATTTTTATATCAAACTTTCCATAATAAATAATGTTTAAAAAAGTCAAGTCAATAAAATTAATTTTCAACTTATATGATATTAAATACCAATTAAAATTAAATAAAAATAATCTTTATAAAAATAATTATTCTAAATATTTTATCATATAACACATAGTTTAGCTATAACTCATAAAGCTATACCATGTAACCTAAATTTATAGACATTTCTGGATTTTCTTAAATAAGTCGTATAATAAAAAAAAGATTTAATTTATAGTTTATTTAATATTCTTTTCGCATCTCATTTTATTGTTTTTAGAAATTTATTTTAAAAATTAGGGTAAATTGCATGAAAATGCTATGAGTTTTGCCTTAGTTACCATTATATACAACCAACTTTTTTTTCTTAAAAATAATACAATCAACTTTTATAATTTTTTCATTGTATTCAAATAACTTTTTCTGTGTCTGGTTTTAGTTACCATTGTATACAATGAACTTTATCATAATTCTCATTGTATACAACAACTTGCATACAATGGGAGGATTATGAAAGTTGATTGTATTGTTTTTTAAAATAAAATTTTCATTATATACAATAGTAATTAAGACAAAGTTCATTGTATTTTTGTGTTATTTACCCTAAAAATTAATAAAAAATTATAAAGAAAAGAGAAATAAAAGAAATGGAAAAAGGAGAAATAAAATAGAAATATTGCGAATGAAATTGATCGATGTCATCGTAATACGTGAATATAATAGTCTTACGTTATCAAAAACAGATATGTTATCGAGCATGAATTATTTCTAACCATCGCATTGTACGGGTACTATGCTAGTGTAATAAACGTATACATATTTTCTTTTTTATGTAACCAAAATACATACAATAGCAACAAATTAAAAGTTTGATACACACAATAAAAACTTTTCACAATTACAAAACGTGTCAAGTAGAATACATTTTAGTAAACTAAACCCTAAAACAAATATCAACAACCAAACACTATAAGAGAGGCATACTTTATATGTTTATCATCTCATATCACTAAGTCATATTAGTTATCCTCTTACTATGTTCTTTATCATTCAAGCATTACAATGAAAATTTGTTTTATCACACGCTGGCCGGTACTATTACCGGTTATCACGTCGGCCCCCTTCTGATTTGCGGGAGCGGTTAGCACACATACTCACAAGCTCGAGTCCGCTTCATGTAAGACTATTTTGCTTCTTTTATATGCTACTAGTTTAACACCCGGTGTATAAACACGGGCGATGATTAAAGTAAATTATAAATGTTTATGATGTTAAAAATTATTAACATATATAGTAAACAATTGTATGTACATACGATACAAAATCTCTTAAAGAGGGGTAAATATTATAGAAGTAAAAAATTCATACATAACATCATCGTTAAATTCTTTGTATAACCTCTTTATAATCAAAATTGCTTTTTTTTATAATTTAATCAAATTGGTATACCTATTTACATAAATAATCATGAAAATAGGTAGATGTATCTATTAGATGCACTACAAAAAATATGTCATTTATTCACACTTCATAAAAAGCGTGTAAAAATTTTAAGCATTGTCACGCTTATAATTGTGAAAAATAGTTTAAAAATAAAGATTGTTTGAAAAAGAAAAAATTTAAAATTTATAAACGTGTACATTTGCTTTTAAAAGTCCACGCTTTTAAATGTAAGAATTTAGTAATAAATAGATAGAAGTTCACACTTAAAAGAGTGGACTTTTGTAACTCTAGAATTATTTTTAAATTTTTCACGCTTGAAAGTGTGAAAATTTAGGTAACTTGTCCACACTTATAAATGTGATTTTTGACTCTAATTTTCACACTTTCAAATGTAAAGATTTGGTATAAGTTAGTAACACCCAAAATTTTCACGCTTGATCGTAATTCTTCACGGTTTTAAGTATATTAATATTGATAAAAAAGTGTGGATAAGCGGCATCTTTTTTGTAGTGATGATTTGAATAAATGTTTTTGTTAAAATATTTAAGTGTTAACTAAATCACCTAAAAATAAAATTTAAGTAAATAACTCATTTGTAGCAATTTAAGAAAATAAATAGGGATAATTGATGAAAAAAATCTAAAAATAGATTGACGATTATAAAAACATTTGCTTTTAATATACATTAAAGACTAAGAATTTATAAATATCTTTGACGAAATATAATTATATATAATAACAATGATCAGAAAAGTACCGTTAATAAACAATAACTTGCTTATGGTGGAGTTGCAAGAAAGTAAGAAAAGGTAAAGTAGATTACAATGGTTCGAGGCTGAGCAACATGCTTTTTCCCCTTATTTTCTCTTTTCATATAAAAAAATCTTTGCCCTTTGCTTTTCTTTTCTTTGATGTGGCTAAGCATTTTTGCTATTAGAATTTAATTGTTATATTTGAATAATTTATAGGGTTTAATTCTTTAAAATGTATTAAACTATATCCAAATGTTAATGTGTGTATCCACTTTCTAAAAATGTTATTGTGTGTATCAAGCTTTCAAAAATGATGTTATTGTGTGTATTTAACTTCCTATTGTATGTACTAAACTTATCTTTTTTTGCTTTTTTATGTAATCAAAATACGTACAATAACAACAAATTAAAAGTTCAATATACACAATAACATTTTTGAAAGGTGGATACACAGATTAACATTTGAGGTATAGTTTAATACATTTTGGAGAAGTAAACCCTAATTTATATTATATCATTTTTGTTTTCCTTTCTAATTTTTAATATATAATGTTAGTGGTAGATATGAATACATACTGGTAAGTGGTAACCAACTTATTCTTATCTAGGTTTTAATATAATTTTATCGTAATATGATATTTATTCTAAGTTATCTTTTCCGTAATCTAATACTAAAAAAATGTATTTCATTTCACAACTATCATATTACGTTATTATTCATAAAGAACAATAGATAGAGTCGGTTACAGATATATATAGATTTACTGTAACATAACAAGAATCAAATAAAAACAGTCTTAAAATGCTCTGACGGTAAAAACACTGCATCTACCCTAATTTTTGTCTTTCCATCCTATGACTTTTTCTCTATCTTCACCCACAACACCCTATATCTTGTCTACCACCATCTCCATCATTAACCATCCTTCATTTCTTTATTTCACCAAAATGGTACATCAGATGCAATATTTTTTGGATGCACTATCTTTTACTACATCTAATTTTTTCTTCTATTTAACATACTGATTCAAATAAAAATGGCAGATTAAAAGACTAATTATATTTTATTATTGTCAAATGACGGTATTTCAAGTGTTATGTGGTAAATTTATACTAGATGCAGTGTTTCTATTATCGCGCATTTTAAGACTGTTTCTATTGAATCTTTACCCTACAGTAATATTCAATGTAAATATGAATACATATTTGCGACCTATTTATTTTTTGTCTACATTTTTATATAAATTTATCGTAACATGATATATATTTAAAGTTATGTTTTCCGAAATCTAATACTAAAAGATAAATATCATTTGACAACGGTTGTAATATATTATTATTTATATCGAATTATAGATAGAGCGAGTTATAAATATATATACATTTACATAAAACATTATAATTAAAATTTATTATAGAAAAATACGTTAAACATAATATGAAAAATAAAACCTAAATCGATTTGAATACGAAAATCCTAAATATTTTAATCTTTTATGTTTTTATATTTGTGTTTGAATGTTGATTTATATATTTTGTTTACTTTAAATCTCTACGGGTAAGAAATAACTAGTTGTGTTTAACATATTAACACTTGTCAATATTACATCTATTTAAGTTAATCTAGAAGGCATTTGTATCCAAAATGTAATATTTTAACCCCCGATTGCATAACTCATGAGCAAAAAACAAGATACATTTTTCCTGGGGCATAGTTACATAAAACTTGAAAATATGAAAAGGTATCCAAAATTCATTCTTCTTTAGAGTAATCGCTGTAATACCCGTCAATTTAAATTTGTATGAACGTAATTTAGTGGAATGATATAG
>JAUEJL010121711.1:0-11817 GCA_032274825.1 Drosophyllum lusitanicum | reverse complement strand
CTTCAAAAGAGTATATATGACATTTTTTTTTGGGGGGGTGGGTGGGGTGGGGGGGGGGGGGAAGGTGATTCAAGCAAAGGGTCAAAATGCGTTAAGTTGACCTGAAGCACTTCTTGTCAGAAAATGTTAAAAACTTTGTTGTAAATATACGGCTTATAAATACTAGTACAAAAATTATATTCCATCAGAATTCAGAAATAGTCTAATTGTTAGAAAAAATGTTTTAGGAGGATTTTGTGCATCCAAAATAGAATATGAATGCCTTTTGATCTATTCTATCCACTTGACCCATTTGCTCTTAAGCTAATTTCAGTAGGGATTTCCCACTTTAGCAGGTTCCATGGGGAGTCGAGTTATGCTCTGATGTATGCGACCTGACGGTTTTTGTCACTGTTTCCCATACTTCCCCTGCCATCCTAGATGTTTACCTTGGGAGCAATAGGTCTTTTTTAAGACTATCCAAACTACCTACCGCTAGGCCATTTTGATTTCTTATGAAATGAACCCAAATCGACCCATTTGTGAGAAAATGAGGTGAACTTACCATCTCTACGGAAGACTGTCTAAAAATAAAAAACACCAGGTTTTAGTACATCACTATATTGTTGAATCAAATCAATTGGGTGAAAATGCGTTAAGTTGACCCGAAGCACTTCTTGTCAGAAAATGTTAAAAACTTTGTAGTAAATATACGGCTTATAATTACGAGTACAAAAATTATATTCCAAAAGAATTCAGAAATAGTCTAATTGTTTTTTTTGAACAGCGAAGTTATGTTAGTGGGCTGAATCCGCAGTGACATCCAAACGGGCAGTATGCGAACCCCAAGCCACGCGCCATGAGGTAATAAACCCTCCTCCAACTATTTCTAGAAACCCCCATAGTGAGACTTGAACCCAAGACCTACACTATGGGGTAAAACTCCATATACCATTGAGACAGTCTAATTGTCTAATTGTTAGAAAAAATGTTTTAGGAGGATTTTATGCATCCAAAATAGAATATGAATGCCTTTTGATCTATTCAATCCACTTGACCCATTTGCTCTTAAGCTAATTTCAGTAGGGATTTCCCACTTTAGCAGGTTCCATGGGGAGTTGAGTTATGCTCTGATGTATGCGGCCTGACTGTTTTTGTCATAGTTTCCATACTTCCCCTGCCATCCTAGATGTATACCGTGGGAGCAATACTGCAATAGGCGCTTTCCAAGGTCTTTTTTAAGACTTTCCAAACTACCTACCGCTAGGCCATTTTGATTTTTTATGAAACGAACCCAAATCGACCCATTCGTGAGAAAATGAGGTGAAATTACCTTCTCTACGGAAGACTGTCTAAAGATCGTACCTGAGTGTGAGTCTCTTCACTGCCTTCTTCGACTGTGTTGATATATTCATGATCTCTTTTCAAAGCAATATGACAGATTTGACGAACCTTCACATCAGAAGGAACTTTCATTAGTGTTTCTCGATTTGAGAGAAATGACACCAGAAAAAAAATATAAAGAAATTACCACACTGAAATAAGAAAGAAACCTCAGGTGGGACAGTGGCTGAAAAGAGGAGTGTCTGTCGTTGTTTTGGGACAGCCGCTATAATATTCTCGATATCTTTACGGAATCCCATGTCCAACAAATGATCAGCTTCATCAAGAACCAAAATCTTCACGCCCTTTACACGAGTGGCAAATCCAGAAGTATTCATAATATGATCTTTGAGCCTTCCAGGAGTCGCTACAAGGATCTGTGTTTCAAACAGAAAGTTTAGTTTTTCCTTGCGCGTGTGTGTGCATTTTCAAGCATTCACCTTCCAAATACTTAGTTGACATTAATTTTCTACAAGTTTATTACCTATATTTTCCTTTCACAGGGTATTTTAAATTGTCTTCTAGCATAATTATATAAGTTCGTCACGAATTGTAAAACTTCATGTAAATTTTTAATAAACAGAGCAACAACAACAATAGACCTGGCATGGGTTTGCCTGTAAGCGTCTTTGTTCTAGGGCAAGTCTGGTGCCTCCAATAACAACTTGAACACCCACAGAAGGATGATATTTCAACAATTTGTTAGCCTCCATGGCAGCCTGATTTGCAAGCTCTCTTGTAGGGCATATGACAAGGACTGGAATTGGAGGCCACTTTTGATCACGCCCAACAGGTGGCGAGTTCACAACTACTTCAATTGAGGGGAGCTGAAATTTAAATAATTAAATGGGGCAATTTCATATATGCCTTTCCTAGGAAGTCCTATCTTGGTATTCAAGAACCCAATTTTCAAAAGCGCTAGCTTTCTTTAAAGACTAAAGTTATAAAAAAAGTACCATTCACCATGTAATGATATAGTGATATATGCAACACACTTCTTTAACCATGTAATGCAACATACTTACCATTTCTACCAAAATATGCAATTTAAAACGTTCAATGCAACACACTTACCATTTTCTTTGCCACTTAATGCAATTAATTGACATACCAAAATATGCAATTTAGAACGTTCAATGCAACACATTTACCATTTTCTTTGCCACTTAATGCAATTAATTGACATATCGAATACTTTTGGTAAGAATTGTTAAGCATGATGTAATAAATGGTTAAAAAGTGCACGTTGCATATATTGATAAAAAAGTGAATAGTACATTGCAATATGCCCTTCTTTAACAAGGCCAATTTTCCATCTACAATGTTGTTACAAAGGTGGTGATTTTTATTAAAACAATGCACTCAATTTCTAATGCTAGGTAACAGTATATTACCAGAAATGCAACTGTTTTTCCAGTACCTGTCCTAGCCTTGGCCAACACATCCTTCCCTATAAAAAGAGAGAAGTTGCAGTCAACATGGTCATAAATCAGAAGTCCAAACTCCAAAGATCAAATTCAATCATTACTTCATCATTGCAGAAAAAGAAACGTCCATCTTGACTACCGGAGTGGTAACTAATATTCTTCAAACTAAAATTCAGGTGGACATTGTTACAAGATTTACCAAAATTAATCGTCATACTTTTATGAGGCTTAATGTAGTTATCATATATGTGTTCATTAATTTGATGCACCTGTACCGATCAGAAATAGGAAAAGAGTTCCTTCTATCCCAAACGTCAGAATTTACCATTTTTACAGCAATACTTTGTATATAGAAAGGGTAAACGACACAAAATAAGCATCAAAGATTGACTCCTCAATTCTTCTTAATTTCTTATTATCTTTATCCAAATACACAAACCTTTGAGAATGACAGGAAGTGTTGCCTCCTGTACAATGGTCATCTTCTCATACCCAGCATCCTTAATTGCTTTTAGAGACAAGGGTGAAACTGAACATTGGTCAAACCTGTTGCAATTCAAGTAGATGTACACGTATTCAGCAATGACACAAATCTTTCTCAATACTCCATAATGGATGAATTTCATGATCCTAGGTTCTCTTGATAGGCTTAAACATGTAAGCTTCTTAAACAAATTCGGCATACAAAGATCAAGTATGTCAACGAATGCAAAAATATATCAAAATATAGCATCACAAGATCAATTATGGATAGCAAATTAAATTAACAATATGGAGCAGATAGGCTTCTACTTTTTTCTTGAACATCAAACACACACACTCACCTAAATTACACCAATGTCCACAACACGATTTGGATCCTCAACCTCTAAGAGGGAGGGCCGCGTTAATCACACCTTGGTAGTGCTAGGCCAAAGGCCCTTTGATAGAGGGGCTTCTACTAATCCTTGTCAAATCATTGTATCAAATGTTTTAATGTGTATTATATTGCAAGAATGATTAAATACTATAAGGCAAATACAAAAGGTCATTTTAACGTACCTGGTCTCACTTAGATAAGATTCACTGCCATCAATCAGAACTCTTGGCAAACTTGTGCTATCCTCATCTTCCAATCTCAACACAGAATGCCCCTTTTCTAAGACCCTATCATCATCCTCTTCATCACCTTCATAGTCATCATTGTCTTCGTCATCACTGATCAGATCTCTATAGTTGTACATTAATTTCTTTTCTTCCTCTTTATCATCGCCCAAATCTTCTTCATCCGACATTATTAAACTTCCTCTTCCCATACTCTTACTGACACCTGTTCTTACACCACTGCTGTCTCCACCTCTTCCTCTCCCTCTCCCTCTACCACCACCACCACCACTAAACCTATCATCTCTCCTATTTGACACAAATCGATCATCACTGATCATATCCCTATAGTTATACATTAATTTCTTTTCTTCCTCTTTATCATAGCCCAAATCTTCTACATCCGGCATCATTAAACTTCCTCTTCCCATACTCTTACCAACACCTGTTCTTACACCACTACTGCCTCCACCTCTTCCTCTTCCTCTTCCTATTCCTCTTCCTCTACCACCACCACTACCACTAAACCTATCATCTCTCCTATTTGACACAAATCGATCATCTTCTCTATCTGTATCACGCATATATCGCTCTTTCCCTTCAGGAAATGAATAAAATGAACCCCAACCTCCCTTCCCCCTATTTGAATCACGAGAAAAACCATCATTCCTCCTTTGTATTTCACCCCCAAATCTCCCTCCTCCACGCCCATTTTCCAACCCATTCTCCCTCCTAGATGCAAACCGGTCATCCCTGCCTCCAAATTCACCACCAAAGTGTCCCCTTCCTCTTGAACTACCACCAAATGAACCCCTATTTCCACCTCCTTCTCTATTGCCGTATCCTCTATTGTTATCATCATTTCTCCTATTCACAGCTGATCCACCCCTTCCCCCGCGCCTGCCGCCTCTATAACCATTTCTCATATCACTGACACCGTCATACTCCCTTTTCTTTAACGGATCAGAATTTACCTCGCTAAACCAGTCACCAACATCAGATTCGTCCTCAATTAAGCCTTTGACAGCCCTAACTTCTGAACGGTGTTTAACTGAAAAATGGAGTTCCGACTGAGCAGTTGTGGTTAATTTTGGAAACCCTAGGTTATTAGAAGATGACAGAGACTGGTAATTATGTCCATAGGGGAAGACACGAGTAAGAACAGGGCTCGTCCTTGATACTGAGGGGGTGGTTTTCATGGTGATAAGTGTTACCGGGAGTGAAGAAGAGTTGAGCAAATGAAGGTCAGGCAATGACAGGAGCGATACAGGCATGCTACGGCGGAGGTGGAAGCTGGAAATTGCCGTTAATTAGTGGCCGGAAAGTTGGCAGCAGCGACGGAGATAAGGTGTGGATGGGGTTTTAGGCCCTCTAGAAAGAGGGTTTAAGAATGGTAAGGTGGAAAGATAAGGCTATTTATATCATGGTTGTTGCTTGTTAGATAATAATATCAAAAAAATGGACTGCGCAGCTAAGCGTATTTGTACTTATAAACACAAGTAACTAAGAGTCTTTGATCATCAGCATCCAATTCAAGTTACCTTATGTCATATCAGTATTTATATTATTATTTACCTTCAATTCTATCAAATCTACCAACCCTAAAAAGAAACGGGTTTGAGAACCCGATCTGAAACCCTACCACCATCAACCCAATGGGGTGTTATGGTGTTCCCGTCAGGTGGAACCCCAACCCAACATCGGGTAGGCCTCCGATGCTGATGGTCTAACAATTGCATACCTTGGTTAAAGTATTTATAAGTATGAAATTATAAAAACACTTAATAAAAGTATATATATCTTATTCTCAATTAATGTTTCGTTTAACTAACATTACTACGTCATCGGTATAGCTCTGATTTAGTGAGACGCAAATATATTCATTTGGAAGATATATAACATTATTATGGAGATAGTTTGAGAAATAATTATGTACAATATATATATATATATATATATATATATATAATCTGATTAAAAGGTATCGCTTCTTGTTTTGAAGATAGTTTTAAGCGTAACTCCTCCAGCTTCTTGTTATCCTAACAAAATAACATCACACTTCCTCTGATCATTAGTTGTACGTTTTCACAATGAATTCTAGAATTGACCATTTATATCTTTTTCGTTCCACCTGCATCAAAACAACAAGATCAAGATCATCGATAAACAAACAAGTTTTCAACTTCATTGAGATTAAGTTCATGACAAACATTAGCAATATCAATAAACGCACGGACCAACTAATTAAGGGATGGTACGGATTGTACATGACCAAACTGGATGGATTCAACCGATGACAAAAAAAAATTTATAGTCTGCAAAAAATCTAAAAAAGACTAGAGTATTAGTTTTGATTCTTGAGAGGACCAGACGGTTGAAAATTAATTTCAGAAAATTTTGCGAACCAATTCACGAACGAACTGATATGCGGTTAATTTATAAGTTCAAGAATTTTTTTAAAAACTCATGGTACCAAGAACCAGGTTGAATCCTACTTGGTTCACTTCTTCAATATGGTTTCAACCGTATTTGCACAGTAGTATTGTACTCCTACTTCAACAACGAACTTAGCTGGTTCTCATGAAAAGAGTTTAACCTACATGGAACAATTGGTTTTGGCGTTGATATAGGGAATTTTCATGGCTACAAAGCATTCTTTCGGAAGAAGTGAGATCTCAACACCAGTTATAGCCGATAAATTATCATCTTCAGTGACCTCTTTCTTAATGCAGCTGCACAATATTTGTGCATCCATGTCCGAAGTTATTTTTCTGGCTATCCTCACAAGGTTTAGACAACATGACATCGGTGGAGGCCTACGCGCAGCATGCAGTTCCCCATAATCGTGATGACAATGTTTCAAGTGCAAAAGACAAGGCGATAATCGAACCTTAATCCTTGCACAATAATGTCTATGGCCTTTGACTTGTGCAATATTCGCAAGTGCCAAGAGAATTACCACAAGACATTCTAGCGTGGCTACTATTTTCATTTTTTTTTGTTTTTCATAAACTTCGAGTTTTAAACCTAGAAGTCATGCAACTTATATAGACATGTATTATGTATACAAAAGGTGTTGATGTTTCATGTTTGTTATATCTCGAAGGGTAATTCTGTCTTTTCATATATAGATGGATTAAAACATGCCCACATATTAGTAACAGTATATATGAATTTCTTGCTTAGCAATTTCATTCTAGTTCCAACCATGTTTGATGTATGAATCGTATGATATATTATTCACAAAAGTATCATGAACTCAGATTCGTGTGGGATAATATTATAAGATTAAGAAAAGTATGTCCATAAAGTACCACACAAGATAGATAGATGTCTGTTATGGTGTTATCTTTATACAATTATACAATCACCTTCATGGATACCTAGCTTATTCTGAAAGCCGAACTACTTCAAATAATTACTTAGTATAGTTCGAATATGTCACTAGTATAAGAATGTGAGAGCCACCGATGGTGAAGTTGTGGATGGTGAGTGTCGACTTTGAAATATTCCTTTACTAGATTCGACTGCAAGAGCCACCGATATATGGTGAGAGTTGTAGATGGTGAATGTGTCGACAGTGAGAGTGGTTAAACACAGATGAGAGCAGCGATGCTACCCTTCGATGTGAAGATTGATGGTAGATTGTTGGTGTGGAGACAATGGTATGTTAGTGTATATGATTGATTGCTTTGAAACTGGAAGGTTTCTTTGTGTTGATCATCTTTTAGTTAGGTTTATAATAATTTCTCTTACTCATGAATTATGTTTCAAGAATGTTAATATCATATTGACACATGCAGCTGGCATACAATTTTTGGAGCAAATGGGTAAATTTGCAAAAGGAATTAATAACACAGGTAAGATACTATGTTGGTGCTGTCACTATATATGACTTTGAACATGCAGTCAGCGACAATATATTATTCTTAGCAACAACCAGTTGCTTGCCTCTTTGTATTTTGGAATAATTGTTGACTTTCTTCAAATATTACAAGCTATCTATGCTATCTGACTTTCCTTATCTGGTGACTTTTCACATGACAATATTCTTTGGTTAAGTAAAAAACCAAATAACTGTTTTATGAATGAATGGATTAATTAAGTTATTTTCTAATAAAGCAAATTAAGTCAAAATAAAAAAAGTTTCTTTTTATATATCCTTGAAACCAAATACTTGCTGAATTTTGTTGAGGTTGACATATATAATAAGTTAACTGAATATTTATTCATGTAAAAAGATCGTTTAGAGATTTATCTATGAATAAATTGAAAGTCAATAAGATTTCTTTGACATTTGCATTTACATTTTAATTTAACAGAGTCATATAAAAAAAGAAGGTGATTCATTTCTTGCAACCCAGGTGGCCACTCTTCTGTATTCCCTGTAGGTATAACATGCCACAACGATAGAGGCCACTGTGGCTGGTAGAACAGCCTTATGCATATCCCTATCAAAGTTATTATAGCTAGGTTTTAAATTATTGCCTGAAAATGTAATTGTAAGCAAATGAGATTTGAATTAAATGAAGATTAAACCTTGCTCTGATCTTCTCTTTTTAGACTGCTTGATTGGTCCCAAATATGGTTCTATCACTCGACCTATATATGTGATCGTACAAGAAAGATCAAGGTGTGCCAAACTATCTACAGATCGATTATGAAGTATCGTGAACTAAAAATATACGATTAAGCCTCGTTACTTTTGGAATGTGTATACTGATCATGGTTAAAAGACTATAAACCAATTAATCTGGTTGAGCTTATGGTCTCAGTCCGAGCTACGTCTTAGAATGGTTTATTCACTAAATTGTCCTTAGTCCACTGTTTAGATTCATAAGAAAAAAGACGCTATATTTTAGGAATGTTTAATTTACACAATTATTAGTTAGTGCTAGCAATAGTCTTTTCGTCTAGCGATATTATGATGTTCCTAAAAAATGATTGTGGATTCACGTCCCAACACATACAAAAGGTGTGTGGTTGAGGGTGTGATCTTAGTTTGTCTTTCAACCAACAAAAGAACTATAGAAAACAATCACAATTACTGAAAGAGATTGTCTTACCCTTTTCGGTGTTACTGAAGCATGCAATTTCTTGTTTATAACTAAACAAGTAACCCTTGAATCTTGTTTTTGAATTTTGATGTCTTCATGCCGAGGAGTCATGTTACACGCCAAGCACCTTGTTTTTATAGTTTCAAATATCCTCCAAGGCATTTCAAATCATATCGGTTAATAAAGAAGTTTATGGTTCCTGCCTGCGGACGTAGGTTGTGACTCAGACCGAACCACGTTATATCTTGTGTTTGTTTGACTTGTTTGTTATCCACATTCTTTTAACGCTTAAAGGGTGTCTCGATCCTTACACATTTCGGTTAGCCATTAATGCCTTTGCAAAACTGACAGATGAAGTAGCTATATCCAACAGTGAAATAAAGAGAATTCTCGACCTCAACCTTGCAGCTTAGAAGAGTGTAGTTTTGATTCTCAAAAGCTGAAAAAGGTGAACTAGAGAGGTCGACCTGATGGACCATTAACCTGGACAACTTGAGAACGATAATAGATGGTTTGGACTAAAACCTCTCCTGAACGTGGGAGGTTTAGTAGCATCATTAATTCCTTGATTGTTACAATGTAGATTAAACCCGGGTTGCCACAAATGTCTGGTTGTTGGCCTTGCATATGAAAGGGAAACCGGACAAAGTATGAACTTGAGCAACAAAAGAAAATTGGGTAGTGGTATGCTGATGCTGCTAATTAATGAAGAAGAGGAAGTATCAGTTGTCAATGACATTCGCTTAATGATATGGTGTTAGCTAGATATTGTTTTGTTTAGGATAGTTTATGTAATTTTATTATTCTTGTATTACTTGTGTGTAACTTTATATTCTACATAATCATTCCCCTCTCATTTCACTTCCAATTAATCACGTGGTATCAGCGCATGTGATTAAAAATAGCACTCCTATTATCACCTACATACTACGCACTTATATATTGAGACGGTATATATATATATATACGAGGAGAGTTCATACGAAAAGTGTTTTATTTGTGAAAAGTGCGAGAAGCAATCCTAGCCTTTTATTTGTATTTGATCTAATGGTTTAGATTAATCTTATATTTTTTATTTTTTTATTCAAAAGGGTATAATAGTAAACAATAATTTTCTCTCTCCAATCTATTTCTCTTTCTTATTTTCCTATCTCGTAAAATTTTTAAACAAAATATATTAGAAATAAAATTAATAAATTTACGGTGTTCAACGATGAACACAACTAAAATATACAAGTTTTTAGTTATTAAATGTTATGTTCAGTACAATTTGTTCACTACTAAACTCTTGTTATATATTGTTTCATCATTAAAAAAAATTATTTCTCGTTTTTATAATCTTTACATTTTTTTCTTTTCTTTATATCATTTTTTTCAAATATGTTGTTATCTTTTTTTTTTTACTTATATTCTAAGATCTTCTTTATTCTTTGTTCAATAATAAACAAAACCTTAAACAACTAATGAATGTTCTATAATAAATAATAAAACACAAAAAAACCTATATTCAAGACCGTGATTAACATTTATCTCATATTTACTAGTAAATATATATAATTTTAAAATTTTAAACACTTCTATCAACAATGAACATATGCAATTAAACTTTTTCTCTTTTAATTTTCTATATCCAGAAAAATAGGAACAAAGAAACGAAGAAGAAAGAAAAAATAAAGACTGATGATGATGCTGCTAACATGGACACATGAACATAACCTGGGAAACCTTAAAACAGATTTACATATATATTTAAAAAACTATGAACAGATCTGTTCATCACGAAAAATAAGAAAAAAAATAAAAAATTTGAATAATAAAACAGAATTTATCGGAGGCGAAATAACCACCGGCGGTGGTGGTGTGTCTTCACCGATGCAATGAAAGATATAGCGCGGCGACATAGTGTGATGCTATTAAAGCTTTCAAGCTAATGGTTGGTCGATGTCGGAGAAGATGTCGGCATAGTGTAACGGCGAGTCGGCGAGGGGAGGAATCCGATTGCGGCAAAACTTTGACGTGGTGGCGGTAGACAGGATGGCGATGGCGGCAGATCTTCACCTCACCCTAAGCCTAGACCGATGGTTTTATGCTTTTGTAGTCGCCGGAGCCATGGAGCGCTTTTGTAGTCGCCGGAGCCATGGAGGTAAGTTTGGCAAATGGCGCGGCGGATGGAAGATCAAAGAGAGAGAGGACGGCTGAATCTTAGAAAAGAATGGGGTTTAGGATGTTAATTAGGTGGGTTTTAAGTTTTTAACTAGGGGTTTTTAATTAGGGTAGTTTTTTATTAGGTGGGTTTTAATTAGGGTAGTTTTTTATTAGGATAGAATCTTCTTTAAGTTAATAGACATATTTACCCTTTTTAATTATATTTAAATATCTTAATAATTTGATTTAATTACATAATTGTCATTACTTATCCTAGCCATTAATTTAATCATCTAACGGCTACAAAACCTTCTCGCACTTTTCGTAAATAAAGTGCTTTTCGCATGAACCATCCTCTATATATATATATACACGTACGTATTGGTTTTATATATGAGGCATCGATTAATAATATATCTTTCTTTCATTTCATTTAATAGATCCAGCTTATATACATGTGCAAACACTTGAAAAGATGCATAATTAAAACCGATCATCTCAACATGCATGGCATTCTGATAATTAAGCATATTGTATCATTAATTAATCTTATAATTAATTAAAGGCGTACGTACGTTTGCTTTAATTTTGCGACAGCTGCTTTGGTACATATATAGGTGAGGGTTTATTTGAGAACCAGTTTTATTGCGAGAACTGCGAGAACCATTTATGGCCATTGATCATGATTAATCAAAGGTTAATATTAGTTGTGGCAAACATGTAATTAATTCAAAACACAGCCG
>JAUEJL010121710.1:0-24059 GCA_032274825.1 Drosophyllum lusitanicum | reverse complement strand
TATATATATAAAAATCTATTGTACTCTCTCATATTTGTATGTGTATATAGTTACATACATATGTATGGTTACTCTTATGTTTAACCCTTCTTTATGTATCTCTCAAGATATTACTCTTCTCAGTATCTCTACATATACTCATGATGTATAAATGTATGTATTTATAGTTTACAACTCTGATAGAACTCATTCTCTTGTTTATATAATTTATACATATCAACCTCATTTATTTAAATCATCATATACTCTTTAATTTTGTGATTCACACAACCCTAATTATCTCTGCTCTTTAACGTGTATGATTAATTAATAATATTAACCTTACTCTTTTCTCTCTTTTAATTAACGGGTTCTCAGTTCTTGTTTATTCGTTGACACTCATCTCTCATTAATTAGTCCCAGACCATAATACTCATTTATTAATCATAAGCATGTATCTCTGTCTCATGTCTCTTAACTACAGCTATACTGAACTCTTTTAACTTTATAATTATCTCTATATTCTTTAACAAATTAGTATTAACAGTGCTCTAATACATCACATAATAATTAATATCTCTAAGTACCAGGTTGAGGTACTCACATGGAGTACAACACTTTCAACGCATTCTCTTTATCTTGTCCTTATGTCCTCGAGTACCTAAGAATGGGTATATATATAATACTCATTACTCTTACTCAATCAAAATAGCACTTTAAAACACTACATAGGACAAGGCACGCCCGTGCCCTCACTCAAAGGTACGTCCGTGTTCAACACGCACACCGCGTGCCTCTCTAGGGTTAGGCACGCCCATACCTTCTGAGGTATGCCCGTGCCTCCTCAGATACGTCTTATGGCACAGTTGGATCTTAAGGGGCACGCCCGTGCCCTTTGACTTACAACAGCAGTTCGAACAGAACTCACTGGTTTCGACTAGAAACTCAACCAATTCAATACCAAGTGATTTCCAGCACTTTCAAACATCCTCAAAACACTTATTGACTAAAGTAAACATCATATTAACACTTTTTGATCATAACTTCTCAATTAAACTCAATTAACTCAATAATCACTTCAAACTCAAAAACAAAGATTACTTACAATCTTAACTCTTGATTCCTCAATGAATATATGTTTATCCACCTTGTACTTTTTCAATGTCAGCTCCAAAATTAGCAATTTAAACAAGTGTGTTTGTGAGTCTCTAGAAAACTCAAGAAGAAGAAGAAGCAAAATGGAAGAAAAGAAGGTAAGAAAGAAAGGAAAGGGGGCCGCCGCCTCCAAGGTGATGATCCCCTAAGTAGCGGGTATCCTTCTCCCCTTTACAACTTACGACACATTCATACGATACCTAAAAATCTCAACAGTGATATATTTGGAATCATTATCTCAAACCATATAATAATTTATAATTCTACTCGTTTTCATCCTCTTTTATTTAAGAAACTCATTTAAATAATCTTTATAGAATTTGGGGTGTTACAACGTATCATGTATATTTATTCTGCAAAGAAAACATTGTTATGAAATATGAAATAATCGAGTAAAGTAGATGAAAAAAGGGTTTGGAAACAATAATGTTTGGACAAAGGGCCCCTAACAAATAAATATACATATTATATGCATATTATAGGTATCTTTGATATTTTTGGAACTAATTTTTTTTATTTTGAAAATAAAATGTTCAAGCTTTGTTTAAATGTGGAGTCGGAAACAATTATTTAATTAAAAAATTAAAACAAAAGAATACTTGAAGTAATTTTTTTAAAGCTTTTTAGTAGTCATTTATATAAATAGACTTAATGAATTGTTTTTATTATTTAAATTTTTTTATTATGTCTTGTTATATCATTTTATACTTTATAACTTTAACTATTGACTACTTTACCAAACATATCTTCTAATATAAATAAAAGACTAATTTGATAAAATTTATAGGTGATCTGAACCATTCATTTTAAAAACTATTTAATCTTAGCCATTCATTCACTTAAAATCAAAAAATCAATTTTGATTTTTTAGAGTCAAAATTATTAGAGATAATTTCATATATGCCCTTATTAAATCATATAAAATCGTATTTGTCCACCTTAATTTACAAATAGCATATTTACCCTTTATAATATTTCAATTTCAAAATATCATAATTAACCAAATTCTTAGTTTTATGATTCTAAAATATTTTACAATCATTTTAAATTCGTTTTTAATTATAACCAATAACGTTTAACTTTATTATCATTAATTGTAACAATAATGATTGATGATTTATACAAGAAATACAATCACGTCTCTTCATATCATGATACCACATTTCTGCCGTCAAGTCTGCCCTCCCACTCCCGTGGATGTTTTCACCGCTGGTTAGAGTGTTGATGCCATACGTTGTCATTTTTTAAATTTTCATTTAATTCGCGTTTTATTATTATTTAATTCGTTTTTATTAATGTTTAATATTTATTATCGTTTAAACCAACCCGTGTATCACACGGGCATTTAGTCTAGTTTATAATATAATGTTATTGGGAACCGAGGAGATTGGTTATTTGTTAAGGGCATTTAATCAAAAATCTAAGAACGAGTCGGTGCGTAGTTGACAGCTTATTATAGGTTGATATTCGTTAGAGTTTAAATTAATAAATAAATTTTTGGGACCGAGTCACCCTGAGTTTGACTGTAACTAATTATCTAGCCTAATTCACCTTAACTCGGCAAAGTCATCCACAATGTCAAGATTACTCGCCAAGTACTTGGCGTTGGAATCCGAGTTTTACAACACTGGGCGAAAGTGGTAGTAGCATAGGTAAACAATAGAGGCAGTTGCTTAGCGAACCATGGATGAACATATGGTATTGTGCTTGACCTTGAGACGACCCTCAAGAGATGACAGAAGGTGCTGCTATCTAGACAACACGAATGCCATAGGTTATGGGGATGTTCGTGAGTTGACACGGGACTGCATGACTTGGGATTGAACTAAAGAACTTCCTGCTAGAAACATAATTCCTATCCACATACCTTGATTTGAAATAATTGGGAACTTACGCATACCACAATGTTCCAACCACAAGTGGTGAGTGATATAATCAAGTCAAGATTCCTGGAATCTACGGTGGTGATCCTGTTCGTTCATCAAAGTGTTAATTCAGGTCTAATGATCTTGAATGGAGTCGGCAAATTCGCAGTGAGATCCTCAGTTCTGCCATCTTGACAATAGAATATTGTGACCTACTTGTGATCATCATGATTTTCAGTGACGCAGAAGCTAAAGATGCTTGAGTGAACACTGCTAGTGGAGGAATGAATATTATAAGTGCTGATATGGAGATAACCCGTGCTGCGTTCTAAGTTGGGAAAGAAGTTTCCATGGCTGATGGGCAATTTTGTGATCATCTTGCTAATCGAGTCCTTACTGGGTGTACCAAATGATGTAACAAAAATATGTTACAGTATTGAGAATGAAGAGGAAGCTCTGCGAACAAAGTCCTTGTGGCTTATTGACCTGAATCAAAGAACAGATTATTAACAGTAGCATCACAGAGTTCACCTCTGTGACATATCTCTAATGCTAAAGTTAGTTATAGTGTTTTAGGGCCAATCTTAGAAAGATGTGCATGTATGTGACGCCTAAAATGGATAAGACAAGGATATTTATATGTTTACCATGTTTCTAGAAGAGAACGACATCAGTAACAATGATGTTGCAGCAGGTTCTGCCAAGTGCCACCAATGGCGTTGAACAAATCCCTCCAGATAGTCTAACTGGATATTGTTGTGATGGCCTAACTCCGGAGGCCAAAAGACTTCCAAGGTTTATGGTGACTTCAAAGTGCAAGCCACGGTACTTACTTAATGGCAAGTATAATTAAACCTTTAAATATAAACAAGCTTTGCAGTCACAAGTACTGTTGTAGCCCGTAAACAGGCTACATATTCAGAAGTATTTGGATCTGGATATGGTTACACGATTTTAACGTTTGATTGTACATGAGAATGAACTGAACTTGTTGCTATCATCCAAATGCTTGATGTACCCTTTGACATTTCTTATTTTCCATGTTTATGTTTATCATTCAATTTGTATCATCTTTCCCCACACTACATTTTTCCAAGTCTTTGCTTCGTAAACCGTTCTTTCTTGTGCCGTCTGCTTGATCAATGATAGTATTTTCATAATCAAAATTGACAGTGACATTTTTACTGAAATATGTAACAATATCATTTCGATAATGAAACAACTTTATAAACAGGCATGAGAAGAAGTCGAGTATCATGCTTGATATGATATGAAATCTAGGGTTTAATAGAGCATCATATGGGGAGTTGATTTGATATGAAATGATATAGAAGTGTTAGCTATCTCTCCACTATAGGTGTTATTCTATATTACTATTCGGTTCAACAATTTCAACCCATTGGCCATTTACTAATTAAACGGGTCCATTCGGGTTGTGATTTATCTCAAAAGGGTCAAATAAAAACATATAAATGAAAGGGGAAGTGGTTAACTGGGCTGAAAGTTTCCCAAGTTCTTTCTAATACATACGCCCTTCCAAATCCTTTTATTCTGAGATCTAGATTACTATTTTAACAATGTTTTTTTGTAACAATAATTAATGCATGAAATTGAATAGTATTTTTTTTTTAATGGACAAAAAAGATTTTGGCTGGTCAAAACCAGTCTGTTTCCACCTGTACAAAAAATGGACCCGTTTCAATGCGAACCAGTTTTCACCCAATACCATACCCACCTGACTTTCCATCTGCCTTCAGCCACCTTTAACTAGTTTGTTTGATTTTCTCTGCACTATCAATATATTTCTGTCCTGGTCTTATAGCTATCATCAATATTCCTTTTTTTCTTTCCAGCTGGATGCTCTGATGGCAGCTGTGTTGTATGGGACTTCCAGACGAGAGGAATTTCTAAAGAACTCAGGGATGATGACTGTGTTGCCGCCATTACTAGTGTGTGTTGGTCAAAAAGTGGTTATCACATACTTGTGTCAGCTGCTGATAATTCTTTAACTCTTTGGAACGTTGCAAAGGGCGAAAAGGTATTTCAAACAACACTGCAACAAACCCCTCTACAAGCCCGCCTGCATCCTGGTGGCGGTTCCTCACCACCATCTCTCTGCTTAGTTTCTCCTTTCACTTCTGCTCCTTTTATACTTGATTTACATACCCAAATCGCAACTCCGCTTCCACTATCATCGCCTGACAGGGACATACATAACAAATTTTTAGATGGATCTGCCCATTATACCCCTACTGCAGCATGCTTTAATAAGTCTGGTGATCTGGTTTATTTGGGAAATTCCACAGGGGAAGTTCTTATAATTGATCACAAAAACAATCAGGTCCGCGGTATTGTTCCTATCTCGGGTGGTGGAGTGATAAAGAATATAGTATTCAGCAGGAATGGGCGGTACCTTCTTACAAATTCAAGTGACCGTATAATCAGGGTATACGAGAACCTTTTGCCCTTAAAAGATTCACTTAAATCCCTTGAAGTACATGAAAGGGAAAATGAGAATCTAAAAGATGTTGGGCTGAAGTGTCTATCACTTTTTCGGGAGTTTCAGGATTCCATCACAAAAGTGCATTGGAAAGTACCATGTTTTAGTGGCGATAGTGCTTGGGTTGTTGGAGGTTCTGCTAGTAAAGGAGAACATAAAATATACATATGGGATCGGGCCGGGTTTCTTGTGAAACTACTTGAAGGTCCAAAGGAAGCTTTGGTGGATTTGGCTTGGCACCCTGTACGCCCTTTTGTTGTTTCTGTGTCATTAACGGGTTTAGTTTACATTTGGGCTAAAGACTACACAGAGAACTGGAGTGCATTTGCTCCAGATTTTAAGGAACTTGAGGAAAATGAGGAGTATGTGGAACAAGAAGACGAGTTTGATTTGATGCCTGAAACTGAGAAGGTAAAATGGATCGTTATTCCTTATCTAGAGCTTTTGTTTTCTTGCATTTACTTATGATAAGAAGGAAAAGTGGACAGCAAAACATATTGTCCTATACTATAAATAATTAGCGTGTCAAATATGGGTTCGAGTTGAAACACATATTCTATGTTAATCAATTTGACACAAAACATATTTTGTCCTATTATAAATAATTAGCTTGTCAAATATGGTTACAAATATCGATAATCTAATTTTTTTGAATGAAATGATTTAGGATGTTTTATGTATTAAAAGTACTCTTTTGGCGACTTTCAACATCGTTCTATTCATTTTACCTATTTCCTCTCAAGCTATATTTTGGTGTAACCTGTTTTACCTGTTAGAGATAAATCACACATCGACCCATTCATAGGTAAATGGGTCGAAATCTCTACTTCTTATTTTCATAAAACCAAATTCACTTGCATGTCAGCAGTGATAAATTTCAAACTTGGTTTTGATGTTTTAATGTTTTGCAAAAAAGCACTTGTTGAGTCTTTAAGTTTAATGAAGCTGACCTATTTTACATTTTCAGATATATTAAAAAATCAATCTTGCTAAGCGTGTGTTTATTTTCTTGTCAAAAAATATAATAAAACTCACAACTCCATTTACATTACAAAAATGTTAAAAGAAAATGTTATTAATCGAGACTGAATGTGTTAAAAAGAAAATCTTTCTATATCATTTGTTTTAACTCTATTTACTATTGCAGTTGAAAGAATCAGGTCTGAATGAAGACCATGAAGTTGATATTGTTACAGTGGAGAAGGACTCGGCTTTTAGTGATTCAGATATTTCACATGAAGAATTATGCTATTTGCCAGCACACCCTTCCCCTGATGTCTCTGAGAAGCTTCCAGAGAGCAATAAGCCTGAATCCTCACTTTCAATGGACTCGAGTGAAATTGAAGGTAACAATATAAATGTGCTCCATGTATACTCTACAACTTCATGTTGTAGATCAAGATTTCCAATGCGTAAATGCCAAGTAAAGTACTTGTTTTCTTAAATCTTGTCTGGATAAAAGCTGTGGTGATTTTTCTTGAATGAGATTAGATTGTTTAGTTTTAAGATATGTGACTGATTTTTTTTGTTTGTTAATGAATCGTGATGCAGTTATGGAGAATTCTGTGCCTGAAGATACAGGCGGAACACGCTTGAAACGAAGACGAAAACGATCAAAGAAGTTAGTAGAACTGCAGGATTTCAAGGGTACAGAGAAAACAAAAGCATCAGGTAAACCTTCAAATATAAAGGTAGCATTCATCTTTTTGCTGATGAAATTGATTACTAGATTAGATAAAATATTATAGTTCTTTTCGAATATTGAATAAAGAGTATGTTCGAATCACTTGATAGTGTTAGTATGGTAGGGATGCTGCATCAAGGGTTATATTTTATTGGCTATTATGCCTGAAGCCAACAGTTATGAAAAGATTATTTAGTTAAATGAAAAGTCTACCAATTTTACAATTGCCTAAGTTCAGAAATAGACCAATCACCAGTCACTGTGTTCATGACTACATTCATATAGTTTTTTATGTTTATCTTAATTTATTAGATAATTTTTAGTTTAGATTTTATGATTAGTTATTATTATTAGAAAAGTTTAGACCGTCAGAATTTATTGTGTTCGTGATTACTTACACATTTTTTCTTCTCACCTTTCACATGGTATCTGAGCCTTGATACATATAATCGCCAGAGCGCTAGGCAGAAGAACCCTAGTCAATCAGCGGTGTATAACCATAGCCAACACCATATATGATTGCTCTATTGTTGCTGTTGATTTCATTACTTTCAACTTCCCAGATCAGTTGGTTCACATTTTTGAAATCAAGAAAACTTTTTTGATCTAACCGGCTTTAAGTTGAGAAGTTGGTTGATTCATGTTGTTGAAATGAAGACAGCTTATCTTAATTATCTGTTCAATTTAAAGTATGATAACAAGACCCTCGATTTCTTTTCAGACAGTTTACCAGGTTTAGTTGATTTCAGATGATTCGATTCATTCCCAGGCTAATCAGTTACCAAGTAGTTGATTCTAAAGCTGGTAATTTCAATCCAATATGTTTTCCATGTGTAGTACCTACTAGACCCTATAAACTCGGGAAATCAGAGCATTAAATCCGAGTCAATTTACCATCACTAACCGATTTTCTATTGTTTCAATAACTGTACCATTCACGATGTCAGCTTCAGTTCAGTTAGCTGAACGTGTGTGACTTTATTACAATTGTCAATTTCAGTTAGTATGTGTTTTCAGATAGAATCAGTTGTAATATTCTGTTAGAAGTATTCGGTAGGAGTAGTATAAATACCAGTTGTATATTCAATCTTTTATCATCAATAATAGAGTTTTCGTGAGATTCTTCAAATTCCTAACACACGATTATATGGCTAGACATTCTAACATAGAGTAACACATGTGGATGTCTTGCTTGTCCAAAGAAACATATTCATCGTGTAAGTGTATAAATCCATCTACTTGTGGATTCTCAATCACTAGTGTGATTAATTCAACTTGTGTTCAATTGTCCTTCTGTACCCCGTGTTCCAATCTCAAGTTGCTTAGGGGGCAAGACTAAGTCTACTCCTACACACTTTATTTTCTTGTCCGGGTATACTTCCCCTTTGTGTCGCACCCAATCAAACCTTTGTGGAAGTTTAACACTTTAACCGCAATGTGTTCTCGTAGTGTTAGATGCCAACATGTTGCGTTATCTAATATTAATCAATGTAGAGTTCTACATTTCTATTGGAATTTTAGCATCGCTCTCTCTCTCCCTCTCTCCCAAATTGATTCTCAAAACTAGTCATAAGCTTTGCCTTTCAATCTCAATGAATACTTAGATATGTAATGGCTCAGGTCGTCATTCCTTTGAGTATGCACATGGCTCAAAGATATTTATTTTCAACGACTATAAAATTTGATTTTTTATGCAACCCTTACATTTGGTGATATCTTTATTTTGAATTTTTGGTAATTCTCTCAATAATATCTCAACATTTTTATATGAACTAAACTTGAATTCTATAGACGAAATATGGAAACAAAGAAAAAGACAACAATTTCTACAATTTGAGAAGTAGGAGTCTCCCGAAGTCTGAGTCAGACTCAGTTTTCTGCATGCTAAAATCCACAGCCCGAATGGCCTACAAATACTAGAGGCTTCCTATGCTTTCCATATTACTTTAGCTTAGGTTAGCGAGCTAATTACAATAAAAGGAAGCTAATTAATAATTATTATCTTAGCTTGGTTAGCAAGCTAATTATAACAAAAGTAACTACCTAATTAATAATTACAGGAAATAATACTATCTGTCCAAGGTCTAGTCCCAGGGTTTTAATAGGGATGGCTAGGGGTGGTAAGGAAACGGACAACGTAATGGTTAGGCTACATACATCTGACCAAATGCCTCTAGTTCACCTTCTTTGTACAACTTCTCACAACAGAAAGGGGTAAAAAGAGAATATATTAAGAATACAAATACCCGAAATGAGTATCGAACTAACCAATCAAATAGTAGATAATCACAGTCCAACGACAACTATTTTCTATGACTAGTTCTAATTCATAAACTAACAGAGCTGTTAGTGACAATAGAGCAGAGAAAGTTAGCAAAGGTGTTGTTTAATAGAACAAAATGATTTGAAATTGATCTTGAATGTGATCAACTGTTTGGTAAAAATTTTGAATGATATAAAATTACCATTTAAACCTTCATAATGATTTATTACAGAATCAGATATTATTGCTTAATAAGAAATGTAAAAATGGGTATTAGCGTAAAATACCAGGTGCTTAATGATTGAGCAAGTGTTTTAGGGTGGAATGATTCGGCAATATTTTCTGTTTTCATTCAACATGGTCTTCAATAAGAGGCGGGAATAAACACTTTGAATGCTGAATGAACGCCATTCAATTTACCAAGGGATTTTGATTTTACTTGGTAATGGGTCATGCAGTGTGGAGTTCACATTCATTTAAGTTTTACTTTAATCTTGTACCCAAAATGGCGGACGTTAGGGGGTTGCTGCCTTTTTGCGGGGTTTTAGGGCCGCTCCCATGGCAGGTAAGGGAGTTGTAATTGGTTACCAAAACAGTTATCTACCAACATTATAATCGGTTACCAAAACAGTTATCCACCACAACTAACAAACTGTTTTGTGGGAGTTACAACTGTTTTTCGGTTTGGCGCCAAAATAACTGCCTGTTGGATGCCAAAGTAAAAATCATGTAACTCTACATGAAGGGTAGAGTTATTACTTTAGGGAGTGTTCGACTTGATGCTAATATATATCCACTCATTAATTCTCTCCACACTGTCAACACCCAATTGAAACTCTGAGAATAAGACGAGTATGCAACACTTAAAGCAGCAGAAAAAAATCAGAGAGAAGAGAGTGGAAACATCTAAAATGTTTTTATATAGATTTTCAACCGGAGAACAGCTCTTCAATAGGGGAAATTGGGCTATTAAAAATGTTAATTCTCATGATCAAAATTATGTCAATCCATGATCTCCATAAAATTGGGTTTCACTCCCCACTTCCCATGATTCAGTCACATGTGTATTGAGAGTGGTTAATGCAATAACCACTTGTATCCTACTATATTGAATATTGATGAACCAACATGTTCAATGACCTATTTTTATATCTCTTTTATTAATTTCTTGTAGTTGTTTGTTCAATTGATTTCAACAAGAACGTTTAACAATCAGATTTGATTTCAACAGTCTATTGATTTCAGGTTCTTCATCAGTTTCTATATACCTGTAATTGTTAATCAATTGCTTTTTTTAAGGGAGATTCTGCTACTGTTCTATTCTAAGCCATCTATTATGGGATTTTGATTTTCACATACCCTGTATTGTAAAAAGTTGTAGTCTCCTGTAGTTTTTTGTGAAAAAAAGTATTAGTTTGAGTTATATAGGCTTTGAGATTTGGTTTCTCTGTCTAGATATAGTAACTTGTTTCAATCATTACTAAACAGACAGAAATATATTTCTCTCACCTGTATATTAAGGTTTTCATCAGTTCTAATCACTAACATCAAGCTATCTTCTCTATGGAATTATGGGTAGACTAGTTTGAATTTAACCGGAGCTCTAAATCTTTTCTCTAAAAACTAATATTAACGTTTCCCATGGAAATGCATTGATTCTTTTCCCATGGAGATGTATTTTTTTCTTAATGGTGGGTCTTGGATGTTTTGAATAAATAATGAAGTTAGGGTTTATATTTTTGGGTAATTCTGTTCCACTACTACTTAGCATGACGTGTTAATTATGGAATTGTATTGGTATGTATTTCTAGGGATGTATAGGAATTTAGGTGTTTTTTGTCTTAGAAGATGTAAAATATCTTATGTCTTATTCCATGTCTTATCCTAAGCAAATAGGCTTATTTGCAAACGTCTTCCCGCTCACTGACATTTTTAGTAAAGAAGTGCTAATTTGGAAAAACAAACAAGGCCTTATGTCTACACTAGACTATCTTACTAAGAAATATAATGTTAATTTTTCTATGTGCATTGCAATCAATGGTATCAAATTCTCTGGCAATCTAATACAATACCCTAACACATAAGCAACCCAATTACCCAAACACCTCGTTTACTGGTTAGTGTTTTAAAAGTTCCGTTATTGTTGCTCGACTAGTTTTTAGACGTTAGAATCATCTCACAATGTAATTTCTTTGGGTTGATGATAAAAACGTGATATATTTTTTTCTATTATGCAGATTGTGATTATGTGGAGAGTGTTCCAACTCAAGATGGTGATGAGTCCTTAACAGGATTTAAGGAAGCTAAATCCCCAAGCAAAGGAACAATAAGATCCAAGGTCTGGGATCATTTCGAAAAGGTCAAGAAATCAAACAATGTTGTTGCAGTTTGTAACTATTGCGGTATGAACTTTGTCTCTGGAGGTGTTGGAACTAGTAATTTGAGGCACCATCTTAGGAGAAAACATGCAGAACTCATTGTTTCTGCAGATTTTGGTTATAAGGAGAGTGTTTCAACTGCTGAACTCGTTTCTTCAGATGATGAATCCATGACGGAATATGAGGAATTTAATCCCTCGGCCCCTAGAAAGACAAGATCTGAGGTTTGGAATTATTTCAAAAGATTCAAGAAACCAAACAACAAAATGGCTGCCATTTGTAACTTTTGTAGTAGGAACTTTGCTGCTGGGCCTTCTGGAACTAATCATTTAAGGAACCATCTTAAGAGAAAACACGCACAACTCATTGTTTCTTCAAGGAGTTGACTTTCATGTGCTACAATGGTGAGAAATCGGTGCTGTCGCGTATCTGATTTTGATGAAAATAGCAAAGAACGTGTTGGCAGCTCGAGCAACAATAGCTTCAGGTAAATCTTTGATTTGCAATTGACGATTAGATTAGAGAAAACGTTGAAATCATCTTCGGATGTTGAATAAGAGTATAGGTTAATGACTTTGTAGTTTGTAATTGGTAGTCAGTGTGGTAGGGCTATTGCTCAGAAGTTGATATTTATCTGTTATTACTTTTGATGGAAGCGTTCAATTAGTTGCGCGAAAAGTATATTTACAAATGAGATTGCTTGGATCTAGGAACTGGTCAATAGTAATCATCACGGCATCGATAGTCTCATAAAAAGAAGATTTCTTGTTTGATTTCGCTTGATGCTATAGGATGTTATAGTTGAATCATGTTAGTTTTGTATAAGAAAGAATCATGATTCTTGTAGTAGTGTGGACTATTATGCTCCGTAGATTTTATGGATCAAGTCAGTCAATGGGTCATGGGTGGGTGTTTATTGCAGTATTTATTGTGTGTTTTCTTTCCCCAACATTAGACCAAATTTGTAAATGAAAAGTTTGGAATACAATATTTTCCAAACCACATTTTTCATTTTCAGTAATATACAATGACAGTACCCAATCTTGCTAGAGCGGGATATGCGGAAGATGTAGACATTTATATCTCTACCTTTCTTGACCATGTTCTGGTTTTTGTGTTTTTCATAAAACTTTTTTGGAACATATGGCTACTAATTTTGGAACATATATCTTTTTCTTTTTTTTCCTTGTTATAGATTATCTTGAGCAAGAAAAATGGCATATACTGTGGGTCTTGGATGTTTTGAATAAATAAGGAGGTTAAGGGTTTTTATTTTTATTTTCAATTTTGGGTAATTCTGTTTCATTACTAGTTAGCATGATGGCGTCTACGGACAACAAGACACTTTTCGCAAATTGTCGTAGGTTTCAACAACTATTTCCTGCATCTCATGATTGGCATTCTTCTATAGGGAAAAGTTCAAACAAGAACTGTTTTTCGTACGAGAACTACGAAAACCAATCTTAGCCGTCCAATTCCCCCTCCTTCAATTAGATTGCCCACCAATGAATTCCTTACATGCACCTTGCCACACTCAATCCCTCCACGCTCTTCATCCATGAATTCCACTTAGAATGGCCAAGATTGGTTATCGCAATTCTCGTACGAAAAATAGTTCTCGTTTGAACCCTCACTTTCTTCTATATGCCCCGTTATACTGGATTTCAGAAGGTAATTGTTGGCTTATTGTGTTGTATTATGCTAACTAATATGCCTTATTCTAATATAAATTATTTCTGACATTTCATGTCAACATGAAAAAACCAACTACAAAATAGCGAACTACTGCACCACTTTCGACACCTGATTTGTCTATACACTGTCACGTGTTATTCAAACAAACGTGGGGACTGGATTATTGACTTGTTGATCGTGCCAGCCTTTGTTATTGATGTGTTGACCATGTTGGTCTTTGTTTATTGACTTGTTGACGGTTATATCAAGACTGGGCTTTATAAATATCGATGGGAGAGGTTGCAGCAGTAAGTGGGAAGAACCTGATGGAGAAAGTGGAAGGTGAAGGAGGAATCATGTAATTCTCATGAACACAAGGGGACCAACTATCGTCGCCGCCTATACCCATATGCTTGTGGTCAAGATGCACCTGCGGGTTCAACCAAAAAACAAACATTGTCAATTGATGATTGAAAGAGTACAATACCAATTTCATTCTACAAAAACAGGTCTATATTAGACTTTTGAGGGTCATATTACTTCATTCTTGACTTCCAAACTGATAAGAACAATTTGGTAAAGTAACCAACTTTATCTAGAAAAATAGCATTTTTGGGTTGGAATTTTCCTATGAATTAGTTGATTTAACTTGGCTCTAAGATACATGTCAAATGGGCCAAAACTCGATCAAAGTAGTTCTTATTAATGTATATAAAACCTCCTAAATCATTTTATTTAATATCTATTAACTATTTGAATTAATATAACTTTATAGTTATGTTTTCCAAACTATCTAGAAAAAAAAAAATACATATTGAACAAGAATGCTTCAGGTCAATCTGACATGTTCGACCCCTACCCATGGTTACCCTTTTTTACCATTAATCCCGCGCATTTTGCTACATCTTGTGTATACCATTGGCAAGTATGAAAGTCAGAGCATGTACGTGTGATGTGTATTCCCTAGAAAAAAGTTTGCAGCTTTTTGCAGAGAAAAAATCTAATAAAATATAGTTATTGGTGCATCCCCTTAATAGATTGATCATGATAGTGTCTCATGATTGAAAATCCTTGATCCACTGTTATGTATATATATGTGTGTGTGTGTGTGTGTGTGTGTATGCAAACAAAAGTAACCTCAATATCGTCTCCCTTGACAAGTTCCTCATTGTGTGTTGCACGATCAAGCTCCATTGTGCTATAATAACTTGCATTCATTTGCATTGGAGGGGAGTTGCTATAAACCGAAGCATAGATGCCTGAACCATGATCGTTTTGGAAAGTAACCCATCTAACATCTGCCCGACCGGCACACTCCCCAGGAGCTATGTAAGGAACATGCATCTCATCCACCTTCTTTTCATACAACCCCACATGAGCAGCTGCCTTGCGATCCGGATAACATTCAAACGGCCCCCTTCCATACCATTTTACATTATTTATTGATTTATCCAAATGGAATTCGACTCCAACACGTGGCAAAGGTGGAAGATCTGATCTTGGTTTTACATAGGTAACCAGAATAACGTCTCCCGAACCATGGAATGAGTATTTCATGTCCACTTTGAAAAGAATGTTTGATCTATCATTTTTATCACCCTTTGGGACGCCGTTATACACGATGTCTACTTCCAGAAGATGGTCGGTGATCTTTTTAACATTTGAGCTTTCCTTGATGAAACAAACATTATTGAGATTAGCCGCTTTCCATTTTGAGAAATAACTATTGTCTTCTCCTCCTTTGTCATTGTCGGTAGGTGCACGCCAGAAGCATGGTGTTATGCCCTTTAGCATAATAGGAACCCCTTCAACCTACCAATCATCAGCGTAAAAAAAAGAACTTAGGCGGTGTTTGGATGCGTGTTCTGAAACTATATGATATTAAGTAACCATAACTATAACGTGTTGCAGGTGACAATCTTAAGATGTTTTTGTGTTACTTGAAGTTGTAATAACTAATAATTAGTTGTTTGAGTGTTCCACAATTCTGAAAATACAAGTAACTAATAATAATACCGTCCAGCTCTCTATTGCACCAGACTGGTTATCGAAGTTTATCTCTGAGCAATTCTGGCGGATGGTAAGTTTATGATCAACAATCTTCCAATCCAATGTGATTTCTTTCATTTTCACAACCTGCAAGTCCAATCAGAATGTAAGATGATCTATAAACAAGATTTCAAGAAACATGCAACAGGTGGGAATCTCGACCCGTTTACATATGAATTGGTCAATTGGGTTACGTTTTATATCCAACGGTAAATCAATCACTAAAGAGGAAACCAGTCAAAAGGGCCAAAAGTTGCAGTAAGTGTATTTTGCACGCATAAAACCTCCCAGACCATTTTATTCAAAAGGTTAAATTATATATCACTGAAATAGAATAACTTCTGCAATCATATTTGACTCTACTAGTTCATATTAATAAATATCGGACAAGTGTTTCAGGGAAGACCATCCCGACCTGGAGTCCTGGACCATTTTGATCGGTACAAAAGTTAATTGTTTTGTCCCGTTACCCAACCCACCATTGTCACCTCTAAAGCATCCCAATTTTTATTTGTATAAACTCGAATATGAGAGGCGCATCAGGAAAATACTTACATGGAGGACGGATTCTTTCTTCATAGGCAACTCAAGTTGTTGAGATGATATAAGATGACCAGCTTGAAGCCATCGTGTGGGCCGTGAAAGATTTGCAGTTATTGTCAAAAAGGTTTCAGCAGCTGAGGATGAAGCCCGTGATGGAGACCACGGGCCGGATTCCCATTTGATATCATAACTACTTTGGGGATCTAATGTGGGTAGACTGAGAATCCCTGAATCAAGTTTACATCCATCACCTTCAATCACCCAATTAAACTCTAGGTCTTGTGTTGTTTGAAAGAAATTGGTGTTTTTGATCTATGAACAGAGATTGTACATTTAGGGTTAACAAAGTTTGCTAAATAAAATAACATATTTTTTTACAAGATGCTATTTCCATAAAAGCAAAAAATACACATGTACAAGGAACAAATAAGAGTGAACCTTAATTATGCCATTGGTGCATGAAACTTTAATCGGTTGATAGCAATACTTGACCTCTGAAAACAGATAAACAAAGGATCACATTATAGTTGGCCAGTTGGCCTCAGGTGCAAAACTACAAAAAGATTCAATATGGCATCACTGCATAATATCTTGACCACTGGGAAAATAAATAAATGGTATATTGCTTCATATGCTGGTAACGAGATAAAAATACTATAGGAGGCAATTTCAACCCATTTACATACAGTTGGGTTGATTTGGGTTATGTCCTATCTATGAAGGGTCAAATGCGTTAAGCTATAACATTTAGATTAAAAGGAAACAGGTCAAAAGTCATCCCAAATGTATCAAACACATATATAATCAAAATAGGTTTATAATTTCTATTGTAATTATATAGTTTCTGTAATCAGATTTACCATTCAATTAAAAAAATTTCAAAAACTGAATAAAAGATGTTTGCCAGGTTGGGGATGGTCTAAAAAATAACTCGTTTTCAATTATCGCCTGCCTGTCCTGGCCCGCCCATTGCACCACCCTATAAACTACTAAGCGAGAAATTATGGTAATCACCATGTAGTGCTGGATGAGGAGTCCGATCTGGCCATACGAGACCATTTATGCAGAAATTTAAATCATTTGGGGTATCTCCAAAATCACCTCCATAAGCCCAAAACCTGCTACCATCACTATTTTCCTTGAGTAGCCCCTGGTCAACCCAATCCCAAATAAATCCTCCTTGGAGGCCAAAAGTGCTATCAATTGCTTCCCAATATTTATGAATGTTCCCATTGCTATTACCCATAGCATGAGAATACCTAAAGAATCGAATCAAATATTAAATTAGTGGGAAGGAAAAAAAGAAATTAAAAAAAGTTTTGTTACATCATCAAAAGGTGAACTTACTCGCACAATATTAGCGGTCTTGTTTCGCTTGGATCTTTTGCTATCTTAACACAGTCCCAAATACGCATGTACATAGGACATATGATATCTGTGGACGGGGTTCTTGATCGACCGCCTTCATAGTGAACAACTCTTGATGGATCCTTTCCACGAATCCACCCTGAAAATCATAACTTTGTATTAAAAGTGGCACTTTTGACCGGTTTACTTATGCAATAGTCGATTCGGGTTATGTTTCATTCATAACAGGTGAAATTGGTAGAAAGTAACTCAAGTTATTTCTAATGCATAAAACCTTCTAAATCATTATGCAAAAAAGTTGTATTATTACTGAAATAATATAATACCCATAGTCATATTTGGCGGCGGTTATCGACTTATCTGCAAAAAATAATAATTTCACAAAGTTGGACAATTTTCGGTCAATCCAACCTTACACATACAAAAGGTGCCCATTATGACTAGAACCCATTTAGATCCCTTAACATACCAGCCTGTTTTGTCACCTCGACTTTGTATAAACAGATATCAGAAGATAATTTTACCTGCGAGGGCAGCATGGTTTGGTCCATAGCTTGCTTCATTTCCCAAAGACCAAGAAATAATGCAGGCATGGTTTTTATCCCTCTCCACCATGCCAATAACACGATCCATCATAGAAGAAGCCCAAACAGGTTCCTGTGACGGATGCTTGACATGGTGAGAAAGATCAAAACCATGTGTCTCGATATTGGCCTCATCTATCATGTACATTCCAAACAGATCACACAACTCATACCATCTTGGATGTTGTGGATAATGACTGTTTCTAACAGCATTGATATTATGTTCTTTCATTAAAACCAAATCCTGCATCATGAAAAACAAAATAACGCAAATTATGCATAAAATATATAGAAAAAAAATGAAAAAGCAAGAAGAAAAACAAAATGTCACCTTAACCATGCAAGATTCAATGTTCGTCTTTCCTATACGCGGGTGGTGTTCATGCCTGTTTACCCCTCTTATCATCACTGGATGCCCATTAACAAGTAACTGTTTCGGGGCTTTCGAAATTTGTCGTATGCCCACTTGGCATGATTCACAATCGACAATATTGCCTGATGCATCTTTCAGGGCGACTACCAAGGTATAAAGATTTGGCTGCCACAAAATTCCAAGTTATTAGTAGAGGTAACAAATTTGTGTTGGTCGTGAGGCATGGGTAATGGGTCAAAACACAACACTACCTAATCCTGCTTGAACAGGGTATGAGAGTGGTAATATGTAGACAGTCATACCTTTACCCGTAGGTAGAGAGACTGCTTCTCGAAATACCTCCGTTTTGGCCAATTTGGATCTATATAATAGAAGTCATTTTGAACTGTTTCAAAAGGATTTTTATTATACAGGTTGAAACCAGCCAGGTCAGGTGACTTCAAACAGTTTTTCTCCACCTTTTTTTATTTCTTATAAATAGTTATCGTTTCAAAATTATTTAAAAAATTGTATTATTATGATAATAATATTATTTCCCAAATAAAATGATTTACAGATTTAAGAGGCTTTATGCACTAATGCTACACTTTGGGGGACTTTAGACCCGTTTTCTTTTTAGCAAACTTTTATATTTTACATGTTTGAGGGAGACAAAATTGCCGTAAAATGAAGAAATTAAAAGGAAAGTTATATGTTGACTGAAAACTGAGATTCCTCACTTGCTCTGCAGACCAAAGCTTGGGATTTTGCAGTTTTCCTGTTAGTCGATACCCATGAAACCCTAAAGGTTGTTTAGGAGGGGGATGAAGTTCTAAATGTGCAACATTAGATGATAGCAGATCGGTATACTCATCTCCACTAGTATCAAACAGCATGGCTTCAATTTTGACATCTGTAGTCACATTAACCTTTGTTGACTTATCAAGTATTACTTCAACCTAGAGCAAAAAAAGATAAAAAAATACTATCATCATATTGCTCTTTTGATTTTGAAAGATTTAAGAAATCAAGGGTCAAAATTCAACCCTTAAGGACTTAAGGTGTTACCTCTAGATCTGCATAGGCAAAACTTTCTACCAGATTCGATATGAAGAAATAGTCTGCAATGAATACCTGAACAAATGCGTGGTGAAATTTTAATTTATTTTTCTAAACAACGACCGTAGAGTGGCAAAGTGGGTGGGTCTCATGGGTCTGGTAATGGGTCTTATTGGGTAATCTTGGTGTGGGTGAACCCATGTTGAGTTGACCGGAAACACCCCCTGTCCAAAACTCTAATCTTCTTTTATAAATATTAGTGCATCAGATGTGGTTACAAAGATACATTGTTTGAATAATAATCAGTTATTTGAAGAAGAAAATGATATACAGGGTTTATGTGTTAAACGAACACTTTAGGCCACTTTCAAGTTTCAACCTTTTGACGCGTTTCCTTTTAAGCTAAACTTTTTACCCATTTAACCCATTCAAGATAAATTATGGCCTGATTGACCCATAAATAAGTAAATTAGTCAAAATTGCCACCTTTAGACAAAATTGTATATAACCTAGAATACGATGACTGAAGATGGAAAATCAAAAACCTTTGGCTTGGCTAAAAGTAGCACATCTCGATGAATACCCGACAACCACCAATGATCTTGATCTTCAAGATAAGAACCATCACTCCATCTATAGACTTTTACAGCTACAACGTTCTTTTTGTCAGATCCACACTCATGACAGAATTCAGTGATTTCAAATTCAGCAGGTAGTCTACTGTCTTGACTGACCAAACACCAAAACCAATAACAAGTGTAAATACATGTGTTACAATAAAAGTATATATTTTTGGATGTTAAAAGTGGACAAAATCAAAGATTAGAAACCTGTATCCAACAAGAGATCCATTGACCCAGACATGAAAAGCAGAATCAACAGCTTCAAAATGTAGTAATATCCGTCGACCTGTTAAATACCAAATAAGGTCATAAAAACTGCAATGTTTCAATTAAAAAAAACTAAATCTACCTAAACTTAAGAGTTTTTTGAAATGTTCTGACTATTAGTCAAATGTACGCACAGATTAATGTTTTATACGAATTATATAATATCCAGTTCGTACCTTCCCACTCTTTAGGAAGTTGAAAATATGTTCTGTAGCAGCCAGTAGGATTATCATCAGGAACATGAGGTGGATCAAGAGGAAATGGATATATTATATTTGTATATATGGGTCGGTCAAACCCATGCATCTGCCAATTTGACGGTACTGTTCAAAATGATGAAAAAAAAGACCATTAAAAGTTAAAGCAGGGTAACTGCAAGAAAAACACACATGTATAATATTGCATCTTACTATGTCAGTACAAAAGGAAGTACACTTTTGACTTTGCATAGTCAAATGTACCTTTTCCAAATTCAAAATCAGCACTTTATCTTGATTATAAATTCAATTACCTGGTATTGTTTCCCATGTAGAGTCTTCAAATACTGTATCATGAAAATCTGAAGGAGCCGCGGTAGGACTTTGAGCAAGGAAGAATTTCCAGTAACCAGACAAAGATTTAACAAAAGGCAAATCTTGAACCCAATATTTGGCACATTCAAGTGATCCCGAAACAGCATCATCGTCCCAAACTGCTGATTTTGATACGAGAACATCCACTTTATTTCTTTCATACCAGTATTTTAGAGAACCTACAAATGAAACAGGCAGATAACACGTAATATAAGTGCATCAAGAATCAAACATACACACACTTGAATACAAGGCTTCCTAAGATGTAAAGACCTAAAATACATTCCCTACAGAGACAATTGGAGTACTATTCTTTCTTAATCAAGTTGACAGGGATTTAAAGTTCAAGCTAACTGTTATTGTCAAAATGTACTTTTTTCTAGATCAACTCAATCAAAGAGAGGTAAATCAAGGTCAATGTTTTAAAGATCCTCGCTTAGAGTACATTAAGCGACTACCTAGCCATCAAGTACCCGAATTTGTGTCTGTGAATTGGTTATTACAGTTAAAACTCATTATTTAGATAACCAACATCAACATGGTGTACATTGTACCTTTGACTAACAAAATCCAGGAAACTCGGGCCCACTAGCATAAACAACTCAAACCAAACAAAGAGGAAAATTGTAGTGATAACACCAACAAATTTGAATACTTGTGTGGTAAGGCACTGACTTAACTTTTTCCAACTGTGGCAAATTAACTCCTTAGGGGATTAGTTACAACCTGTTTATTAAACTTTATAAACAAGAGGAAAAAAAAAGATGCCTAGTAACAAAAATGTCCCAAGTAATTTATAATTAACGAAAACACCCTTTTACGGATCCATTGAAAAGCAACAAGTATATATGATGTTGTTGTAATTAACAATATTCAAGCATGTTCTTTACTAAAGTAACTAAATTTGTATATATTACTGTAATGATCTTTAAAGTAGTTTCTATATTAATAAAAAAAAGTTTAGTGTCAAAACCCTAGTCATTAACAAACACTACCAATCTGTAATACTAATATGCATGATACAAATTTTAATCTACACAACAATGAGGATTTAAAAGCATAAGCAGGTTTTATTCCCTTGAATCAAAAGTCAAAGTTTTAATCATAATTAATCACATAATAACAATAAGAAGAAGAAAATGAAGTAACATGAGTAGGTAGGTACCTTCAACAGAATCATGGCAATGAAGGGAAACATGAGAATCCCTCTTCCTCCATTTAAAGAAGGATGGATCTTCCCATACCTTATAATCCCCTTTACTAGCCATCACAATTAACTTATTACTAACACCCATTAACGTAGCAGAAGAAGCCATCATCATCATATATACATATATATATATTAATTACCCAAAAACCAAATCTGAAGTTACGGGAAAAAGACGTCAGAGGATCCAAGTAAAACTGTATATATGTGTGTGTGTGATTGAAAAAAAGGGATAAATAAATAAAGAGAAATTGGAGATGAATATAGCAGTTTGGGTAATGGGGGAAGGGGGTAGTGATGAGTGGTTAAGTTTGTAAACCCCAAATTGGTGTTTATAAATAAATAAATAAATGTGATGATGTGATTATAGGAAAAAAAAAAGAAAAAAGAAATCCAGCAATTAAAGACTCCAAGTAGTAGTTAGATTAGATTCTGCAGGCAAGCAGAAAGACTCAAGGACTCCTTTACGGATCTTGCGTGCCACGTCATTTATTTATTTATTTATCTCTCTTATCTCGGATACATGTAGAATTATACATAACTTATTATTATTATTATTTATTAATGTTAATATATGGAAAAAAAATTGTGTTGCCACGTCATATATTATTTACGGATCTTGCTTTCCATCATTAACATTAACTTATTATTTATAAAGTTTTAACATTAATAAATAGGTAACACATCAAGACCTATATTATTTTATCTACTATGTTATTATATATTAGATTATACGTCTGTGCAACACATTAGTTGGTTTAGAAAAATTATAAATAATAAAATATATTAAATAGTAATAAAATGTGAAATATATGAGAATTAAAAATGACGACAGGCGTTAACACTCAGACTAGCAGAAATGTGATATTATGATAGAGTAAGATTACAACTCCGAGACCCACCGTCTTATACATGTTATCGATATTATCGTTATAATTAGAGGTAATATGGTCAAATCTTTATTGTTTATAATTCAAACGAATTTAAGATGATTATAAATATTTTAGAAGGATAAAACTAAAAATTTGGTTAAATATGATATTTTAAAATGTTATAAAACGTAAATATTATAAAAATTAAATATTATAAAATAAATAAAAGATGGATAAATAATAAAATTTAAATATATAGCAATGCAAATATAGGTAAATTAGTGTGATTTAATATTTAAAAAAGAAGAGAATTAAATTAAAACTAAATTAACAGAGTTTTTTTAATTTAAGTGATACTTTATTATCTTACTTTATCTCGTATTAAAATTGAATTTGAATAATTCTTATTCTTTTAAAGTCAAAATTAAGTTACAAGTTTGACTAATTAAAGTTAAAATTGAGTTTCAGTTTTGATCAAAATAATTTATTAGGATTTAATTTGACTAAATAAATTGTTAGTATTTTCTAATTAAATTGATGAACGTTGGTTTTTTATTTATATTATTATTATTATTAGTTTAATACCCCGTATATAAACACGGAATTGTTTATGTAAATTCTAAATATTTATGGTGTGAAACTTCAAACATAATTCATATATCAATAATAAATCAAGAAACATTTATGAAAATAGAAAGATATTTCAAATGAACAAATTCAAACTTAAAAAGGATCTTTCTGATTCTCGAAGAATGAGGGGAAGAAAGAAAATTGAGATACTTACAGATTTGCACTAATAGTTGTTTTTTACTCTAAAAAGTCAAAATTGATTTTTGATTTTAAGTAAATGAATGGTCAAGATTAAACATTTTTAAAGGGTTTAGTTCACCAAAATGTATCCAAGTTGTCAAGTTTTGCTATTATATGTATTGGACTTAAAAAATTTCTATTGTGTGTATCGAACTTTTAATTTGTCACTATTGTGTGCATTAAACTTTCTATTGTATGTACTAAACTTGTAAGTTTTTTACGTTTTTATGTAACCAAAATACATACAATAGCAAC
>JAUEJL010121699.1:0-11820 GCA_032274825.1 Drosophyllum lusitanicum | reverse complement strand
TCAATGATAAACAACTACAAAATAAAATTTATAAACAACTTATAAACTTGTTCAATGATAAACATGTATAAAAAAAATTATAAAACAACTTATACAATTGTTCAATGATAAAAAAAGCCATTAAAAGAGTATTTACTTATAAAAAAATAGATTATAACTGAAATAAAAAGATATAAATTTAAATAAAAAAATAAAACCATTTGAAGGGAGGCGGTGGTTCAACAAGGGCGGTGGTTCGCTGTGTGTACAATGGTGAAGGAGGCGGTGTGTTCAACGGTGAAGGAGGCGACGTGGAACTGTGGATGAGGGACGGTGTTCAACGATGAAGGAGGCGACATGGTGAAGGCGGTGATAGACGATGTGTTCAACGGTAGTTGCGTGGATCTAGGGTTTTTGGGCGGCGGTAGTTTTGCAGTGAAGCGACGGCGGTGGTGAAGATTTAGGGTTTCTGTTGTGGCGGTGCTTGAGGGAGGCTGTTGGTGAAGCGATCGCGGTGGTGAAGTTGCATGTTCCTCGTTTGTGACTGCTGCCGGCGACGCGCGGCCGGAGACAACGATGATGGTGTTGGTTTGTCGGCGCAGATCTGCAGTAAAACCGCAACAAAACGCGAGGTGAGTTGGCGGTGATAGTCCGGTCGATGGTGTTAGTCGCGCTGAGGTGACGGTGGTGGTGGCACTATGGAATTCTCCGGCAGCGGCGGCGGTGGGAATAATACTTCCGACTAGGGGGTTTTTTTTGCTTTAGGAAGGAGAGAGTGACGTGAGAGATGTTAGGAGGCAATGACAACATTTAATAAATAGGGAAGAGAGAGGTTACTCCTAATTAATTGGTATTTGTTATTTTAAATGTCATATATACCCTTTTGTTAATTTAATTAATTTCCTTGAATTTCTATTTCTTTACAAAAGTCCCACAATCAATCCTAGCCATTGATTGATCAATCGTATGGACCATAATGCTTCTCGCACTTTTCGCAAATAAGACCCTTTTCGCATGAACATTTCTCTATATATATTATATAGAATTCAAATAAAAAAAATGATGTTATAAATAGATTACTAAAGCAGAACGGCTCAATGGCTCACAGTTACTTTCATGATTGACCCTGAGAATCAAGTTATACAAAGTCAAAGTCAAATACAATTCCAAGTCAACCGCTTGAGATCATGACACCAACATCACTCAATGACCAAGTTTTTTTTTCCTTTTTTAGTACAGATAATCAAGTTTACTTCTAATAAAACTTGTGTAGTTTCATATCCTTTTGTGATCATTTCTTCTTTTGGTATTAACATGTAGACTTTTTCCTTATCAAGTGGACATACTTGATCCAATAAAAAGAGTCTAATATTTGCTGTAACATAGATATTTATTGTATTCCGACAGCTGCCAAATGCATGCCCTTTCCGGCCTACGAATGTCAACTATTATTATTTTATATAAATTCAAATAAAGAGCTCAAAAATCAAATATGGTACATTGTTTTCAAAGTCAACCTTCATATATATAACTTCCTCTGCAGTTAGTTCAAAACAAGCTCCTAATTATGAGGATGGTGTTTGGCAGACACATCAAGATCAGCCTTTCCATTCTAATACTCTTCTGCATATTAAACCATGAACTATGTGCACACTTGATTCCATCAGAACAAGTAAATCATGAAATTTCAGTAGGCGTGGGGATCATTCTCGATATGGAGTCATGGTTCGGGAAGTCCATTCACAGGTGCATTACCATGGCGGTATCTGATTTTTATGCTCTTAATAATGATTACAGAACAAGGATAGTTCTTCACACAAGCGACTACAAGGGAGATCCACTAGAGGCTCTGTCAGCTGGTACACTCGATCTCTTGTCTATTCTCTTCAGCTCTCATTTTAGTATAGATTAATTAGATTCATTTACACTAATTACATATAATTCTTGAAACATGTTCCTTTGTTCTTGCCTGAGAGCAGTAGACCATCTTCTGAACAACATCAAAGTGCAAGCCATCCTAGGTCCAGAAACTCAACTTCAATCAAAGTTATTGGCCCTGTTTGCTGATAAAGCTGAAGTTCCTATTTTTTCATTTGCTGGTCTGTCATCAAAGGCATACCCTTACTTGTTCCAAATCAAAGACGACGAATCCACTATGGCCAAGGGTATTGCTGCCTTTGTGGAATCATATAAATGGAGGAATGTTACCTTCATTTATGAGGATACGGATGACGGGAGGGAGATCTTGCCTCATTTGCTCGAGTCATTCCAAGAAAAAAACATCCCCATCAGCTACAAAAGCACCATTTCTAACTCAACCCCCATTCATGAAATCACTACGAAGCTGCGTAAGCTCATGACTTTTCACACACCTATAATTATTCTACACATGTCACCATCACTGGCATCTACCATTTTTTTAAACGCAAGAACATTAGGAATGGTAGGGGAAGAATATGCATGGATTTTAACTGATAAAACAATAGATGTCTTTCGATCAACAAACTTTGATGTTATTGAGTCATTACAAGGGGCACTAGGCTTTAGGTCATATGTTCCAGCATCAAGGAGGCTATATAACTTGACAACAAGATGGCATAACTTCTTTTACAGAGAGCACCCAACCTCGGTAACAAAAGAGGTGCCTGTGCCTGCTATCTGGGCATACGACACAATTTGGGCACTCGCCGAGTCTTTTGAGAAGGTTGGAGGCCCACATAATGGTCCTCTGCTCTTGAATGAGATTTCCAAAGTCAGATTCAAGGGTATAAGTGGTGAGTTTCAACTTAGTGGAGGAGAAGTGATCTCCAATGGATATGAGATTATGAGAGCCATTGACTATGGTGAGAGGAGAGTAGGATATTGGACCGAATCAGAAGGACTTAGCCGAGCAGATGTTCTGACTAACAGCATCCATCTATATTCCAATCTAGCTAGTAATGAAGCTGTAAGCTGGTTTGGAGGGTCAACCACTGCTTCAAAAGGTCGGATGTTGTTACAAACAACTCCCAATAGAGAGTTAAAAATCGGTGTTTTAAAGATAAAAAACTTTAAGTACTTCATGGACGTTACTCATGATGTTGAGAAAAATATTACAACTGCTACTGGATTCTCTATGGATGTATTTGACGCTTGTCTTGGTGCGTTACCGTATGAAGTGCCTTACGTGTTAATCTCATATGAGAATGCCACTTATGATGATCTTGTGCAGAAGGTCTTCAATCAGGTATGTGTATATATATAATTTCTAGATTGCAATTTTAACAGGAAAATCATGATTTAATTGCTTAGAAATACATATAATTTGTAGTCCATGGGCTTCTTCTGGATAGGAAATTGATGCAGTGGTGGGGGATTCAACAATATTGGCCAACAGATCTGAGTATGTTGATTTTACAGCGACTTACACAGACTTGGGTGTAGGAACACTAGCAAGAATCAAGAAAAAAGACATGTGGTTCTTCTTGAAGTCAGTGGACATTGATCTTGTGCTTACATTCATCGCTTCTCTAATGGGAACTGGTTTTGTTATTTGGATTATTGAATATAAGGATGATAAGAAAGAACCTTCACCAACTATTGGACAAATCTTTTGGCTCATGCTAATGACAATCTTTTTTTCTCAAGGTTCTCTCTCTCTCTGATGCTCTTTTTACAATATAAATAGAATTTAGAGAAGATCTTATAGTGTGTTTCGTTTGTATCATAGGAGAGCAGTTGAAAAGAACTCTGTCAAAAGTCGTATTGTTTATTTGGTTACTGGTGATACTTGTCTTGATCGTGGGCTACAACGCAACACTGGCTTCGCTGATGACATTAGAGCAATTTGCATTGGCATCAAAAGGTGGAATTGTGGGATTTCATGGAGGCTCTTTTATGAGAGGAGTGACAATCAGCAACTTGCATTTTGAAAATCATGAACATAGACCATTCTACTCATATAAGGATTATGCTCATGCTTTATCAGAGGATGGTGATGCAGATGCCATTGTTGATGAAATTCCATACATCAAAATGTTCCTTGGTAGGTATTCAGGTGATTATGGTTTGGTGTCGTCTCAACCTATCACTTCTGGTTTTGCCTTCGTAAGTACCCTTTTGCACTTGATGCTAGCACTATTTACACACACACACACACCCACACACTCATTTTCTTTTACCACGGGCTAGCAAGGTTAAACTCTTGCATAACAAGTTTGAGTGTACTTAGGAATAACATTGCTTTGTGGTTTCGGCTATTAGAACAATTCGTTTCTTTTTGTTATATGCATACATGGTTGACATGTTTCTTGTTCAGATCTTCCAAAAAGGTTCACCATTGGTAGAAGATGTGTCAAAGGAAATCACGAAAATGAGATTAGATGGAACTCTTGGGAGTTTGGAGAAGCGATGGTTTGAGAATCGACTTACCATTCCATCCCGAAATTCTACAGCAACAAAAGCCTTAACGCTTGATTATTTTGGTGGTCTGTTTATTAGTAATACCATCAGCTTAGCTCTAGCTCTTATGATCGTTGCAGTCTACAAAGCCTATGCAATAATATACCCCTATTTTGAAAGATTGCTTTTATCAAGATTGCTGAGATTGTGTAGACTGATTCATTGGCAAAGTTTGATTCCACCGCGAGTACTATTCTAGATCGTGCCGTGACGGATGTTTCAGAATTCAAATATCATTTATTTAATCTCTTGAACAGATGAGGATATTCTCCATATTGCAAAGTTACATATAGATCTTTGATCAGAACGAATTTTGCTGCGATCAAAACCCTGGATCTCGACGCGATCCCCAGTTTTCATCTCCTATATATAATAGTAATTGTAAAATGATTTTGAAAAAGTTGTTTCCACGATAAAATTCTCTCTACTTCGGCCATTGACATAGCTTAATCGTATCCATTAGTGAACCATGTAAATTTCTTTGTTCTAGCTAATTCTTGATTGTTTTGCTATTAGTATTTGTGCGATCAAAAAATTGGATCTCGATGTGATTCCCAATTTTCATCTCCTATAGATAAATGTTTGTTAGCATGTTGAAAATGTTTGTTAGCATGTTTCACAGTAGGAGTTAATCTGAATATAAGTGTTTGTGTAATACCTGGGTTTATGATAAAAGAAAGCATTCCTTATATTAAAAATAACAAAGAACAATAACAGCATAAGCTAACTTAGAAAGAGAATAAATGGCTTACAACCTGGGCACCAATATCTGCCATAAAAGAGCCGAGCCATAACAAATGTGAAACTATCTGACTTAACTCCAACATAATGACTCTGATATAACTGACCCTTTTAGGGGCTTGAATATTGCCCAATTGCTCCGGCGCATTTACAATTATTGCTTCTGTGAACATATAATAGCTAAATAATCCCAACGTCTTACATAAAGCAAATGTTGTATAATTGTTCGATTTTCTGCAATTTTTTCCAGGCCTTTGTCAATAGATACATACCCCTGCAAAAACATGAAATGGTCAAAGTACTCTGACCTACTAAGAACAATCTTGAGGAAGTTTGAGAAACTTAAAACACTCTGAGATCATTTTTGTTGGCACATCATTCAGCTCAATTACTTTTCTCTGTTACATTTTTTTACCATCTGTTTTCCATTCAAGAGAAGCAGCGATAAGGAGTCCATTAATGGAGAGGATCGTGGGAAAAATAACTGCAGATCGATGCTCCTTCATCCGTTGTCAATGGAGGATCACAAAACGAAGGGAAGAAGTCATTTTCGATGAATATTATAATCGGCTGGAAGAGGCTCTAAGAACCTAATTTCATCACGTAACATCTACCAAAATCACAAACCTTGCCATCATCAGGTTGCATACAACTGTCGCCAGTTATACTGTTTTATATAGTAAAAAGATTACTAAAGCAGAATGACTCACGGTTTACTTTCTTGATTGACCTCGTACCATATGCTTCTTAGTAGAAATTTTTGAAGAAATAGTCTATAAATACCTTGAGAAAAAAGGTTATAAGAAGTCAAAAGTCAATTACAAAGTTTTATTTTGGAGCAAAGTTTACTTCTAGTAAAATTTGGGTAATTTCATATTACCAACACCCTATTTTCGAGTCTTTTAAAGGGGAGGAAGGAAAGAATTTCTTCTTCTCCTTCATGAAATAAAAGGCACTGCACTTCCTTCTTACACCATGCATTGTACACCCCTCCATCCATGATTCCACACCAGTCACCTGCAATTTCTTAACCACCGACCGACTTACTAACCTGCGATTTTTATGCGTATGAATGTTTATATACCTGCAACTTTTTTTGTTGAAATAATTCTAAGTGGTTGATATTCAGGTTTTATGGTTCCAAGTTTGTGGGTAGTTAATGGAGTAGTTTTAGGCATTGTGTTTGGTACTTAATATTTTGTGTATTTAGGTCTTTTTCATGTGTCTATATGGTAGAGATATTAGTTGTGAGTTTATTATTTTAGCAACTATATATATTAGGACTAAATGAAGCTTTATTTTGAACAAGTACGTATAATTTTATTTTTACTTTATTGTTCAAAAAATCATAGGGTATGTAGGTGTGAGTTTTGAGTTATTTAATTAAAGACCGTCTTAAATATGTGAAAGCTATTAGAAGGGTAAATATGTAAAAATAACATAACTTTCCACTTATTTCCTTTCATACCCTTCTAATTCGGGAACAGGCACAAAGCCTAATATTTGCCATGTAATTTCACTCTGACAGCTACCAGATGCATATATGCCATTTCCGCCTTGTAATCTCAACTACAAAGTCAACCGTCTATTATTAAATTTAAATTTAAACAAAGAGCTCCAAAATCAACTATGTTACAATGCTTTTAAAGTCAACTGTCGTATATAAACTTTATCATGTATAACTTCCTCTAACAAGCTCCGATATGAGGGTGGTGCTCGGTGGACACATCAAGATCATCCTTTCCATTCTAATACTCTTCTGCATATTAAACCATGAACTATGTTCATACTCGATTCAATCAGAAAGAAAAGATGATAACGTAAATCACGAAATTTCGGTGGGGATCATTCTCGATATGGATTCATGGTTCGGGAAGTCCATTCACAGGTGTGTTACCATGGCGATATCAGATTTTTATGCTCTTAATAACGATTATAGAACAAGGATAGTTCTTCACACAAGAGACACCAAGGGAGATCCAATACAGGCTCTATCAGCAGGTACACTCTGTTGTCTATTATCAATGGGTATTGTTATTGTTGATAGTTCTTGAAACTTGTTGCTTTTTTCTTGCCTGAGAGCAGTAGACCATCTTCTGAACTACATCAAAGTGCAAGCCATCCTAGGTCCAGAAACTCAACTTCAATCAAAGTTACTGGCCCTGTTTGCTGATAAAGCTAAAGTTCCTATTTTTTCATTTGCTGGTCTGCCGTCAATAGAATACCCTTACTTGTTCCAAATCAAAGACGACGAATCCACTATGGCCAAGGGTATTGCTGCCTTTGTGGAATCATATAAATGGAGCAATGTTGCCTTCATTTATGAGGATACCGATGATGGGAGGGAGATCTTACCTTATTTGCTCGAGTCATTCCAAGATAAAAACATGCATATCAGCTACAAAGGCGCCATTTCTGCCTCAACCCCTGTCGATGAAATCATTGCAAAGCTGTGTAAGCTCATGACTTTTCACACAACTATAATTATTGTGCATATGTCTCCTTCGTTAGCATCTACCTTTTTTGTAAACGCAAAAAGGTTAGGAATGGTAGGGGAAGAACATGCATGGATTTTAACTGATAAAGCGATAGATGTCTTTCGATCAACAAACTTTGATGTTGTCGAGTCATTACAAGGGGCACTAGGCTTTAGGTCATATGTTCCAGCATCAAGGAGGCTATATAACTTAACAGCAAGATGGCATAATTTCTTTTACAGAGAGCACCCAACCTCAGTAACAAAAGAGGTGCCCGTGCCTGCCATATGGGCATACGATACAATTTGGGCACTCGCCGAGTCTTTTGAGAAGGTTGGAGTCCCACATAATGGTCTTTTCCTTTTGAATGAGGTTTCCAAAGTCAGATTTAAGGGTATAAGTGGCGAGTTTCAATTTAGTGGAGGAAAAGTGATCTCCAATGGATATGAGATTATGAGAGCCATTGACTATGGTGAGAAGAGAGTAGGATATTGGACAGAATCAGAAGGGCTCAGACAAGCAGACCTTCTGACAAACATCATTCATCTATATTCTGGTATAGCTAGTAATGAAGCTTCAACCTGGCCTGTAGGATCAACGATTGCTTCGAAAGGACGGGTGTTGTTACAAACAAATCCCACTGCAACGTTAAAAATCGGTGTTTTAATGATAAGGAACTTTAAGTACTTCATTGATGTTACTCATGATATTGAGAAAAATGTTACAACTGCTACTGGATTCTCTATGGATGTGTTTGACACCTGCCTTCGTGCATTACCATATAATGTGTCTTACGTGCTAATCTCTTATGAGAATGGCACTTACGATGATCTAGTGCAGAAGGTCTTCAATAAGGTATATCTATATATACAATTTTAACATGAAAAAGATGATTTGCTTAGAAATACATTTAATTTGTATCCCATGGACTTATTTCTGGATAGGAAATTGACGCAGTGGTGGGGGATTCAACAATATTGGCCAACAGATCTGACTATGTTGATTTTACAGCGACTTACACAGACTTGGGTGTAGGAACACTAGCAAGAGTCAAGAAAAAAGACATGTGGTTCTTCTTGAAGTCAGTGGACATCCATCTTGTGATTACTTTTATCGCTTCACTAATGGGAACTGGCTTTGTTATTTGGGTTATTGAATATAAGGATGATGAAAAAGAAACTTCACCAACTATTGGACAAATCTTTTGGCTCATGCTAATGACCATCTTTTTTTCTCAAGGTATTCTCTCTCTCTCTCTCTCTCTCTGATGCTCTTTTTTACCATATAAATAGAATTTAGCGAAGATCTTATAGTGTGTTTCATTTGTATTGTAGGAGAGCAGTTGAAGAGAACTCTGTCAAAAATTGTATTGTTTATTTGGTTACTAGTGATGCTTGTCTTTATCGTAGGCTACAATGCAACGCTGTCTTCACTGATGACATTAGATCAGTTTGAATTGGCATCAAAAGGTGGAATTGTTGGGTTTCATGGAAACTCTTTTATGAGAGGAGTGACAATCAGCAACTTGCACTTTGAAAATCATAAAAATAGGCCATTCTACTCGTATGAGGATTATGCTCATGCTTTATCAGAAGATGGTGATGCAGATGCCATTGTTGATGAAATTCCATACATCAAAATGTTTCTCGGTAGGTATTCAGGTGACTATGGCTTGGTCTCCACTCAACCTATCACTTCTGGTTTTGCCTTCGTAAGTACCCTTTTGCACTTGATCCTAGCACTATTTACACACATCCACAAACGTATTTCTTTTACCATAGGCTAGCAAGGTTAAACTCTTGCATAACAAGTTCGAGTGTACTTAGGAATAACATTGCTTACTGGTTTTGGCTATTGGAACAATTTGTTTCTTTTTGTCATACACATACATGGTTGACTTGTTCCTTGTACAGATCTTCCAAAAAGGTTCACCATTGGTAGAAGATGTGTCAAAAGAAATCGCGAAAATAAGATTAGACGGAACTCTTGGATGTTTGGAGAAGCGGTGGTTTGAGAATCAGATTAGCATTCCATCCCGAAATTCTACAGCAACAAAAGCCTTAACGCTTGATTATTTTGGTGGTCTGTTTATTTGTAATACAATCAGCTTAGCTCTAGCTCTTATGATTGTTGCAGTCTACAAAGCCTATGCAATAATATACCCCTATTTTGAAATATTGTTTTTATCGAGATTGTTGACATTGTGGAGACTGATTCATTGGCAAAGTTTGATCCCACCGCGAGTACTATTCTAGATCATGCCGTGATGGATGGAACAGAATTCAGATTTCGTTTAATCTCTTGAACAGATAAGGATATGCTCTAGATTGGAATTTTCCGGTACATATCAATAAAATTCTCTCTACTTCGATTAGCCCGGGCCGGTCCATTGGTTTTTTATGGCGAAGTGAGCTAGTGATGCCCCTATTTGTGAACCGTATGCACCAAAGAGATATATAACATATATTTACATTTTTCACATCTTTTACTAGGAGTAAAGATTTTCAATGATCGACATGGAATGTGATTCACAGCAAAAGTTTTATGCTTATTTATTCAACTACATTTGTAAATTAACATGAAAGCTTGTCATATGGAAATCATGCTTGAATGTTGAGGTATGGAGCAAGTTGTTGCAAGTGTGTTTTAGCAGGCTAAGCAGTAGTGTGATGTGTCAAGAGAACCACTTAACTAACAAATGCATACATACCTGATAATTGTAGTACTGTGTAAACATATTTAGCTATGACAACACCAATTAATAAAAGAGAAACAAAAATCAAAACATAGAAAGTTAATTAGTAGGCCAAATTTACCTGCAAGATACGAGCAAGTGCAGCCTGGAATTTGTCCATTGAAATATTTACAAAACGAGGAAAGATATGAAGAACCTACAAAACAGATACCAACATATGTTAACAACATTACTACAATTTATACTTTAAAAGAATAAATGCGTCACAAGAGTAAGAAACTAACACTTGATTTAGGAAGGTACAAAACATACATAACGAAAATAAGTGAATAACTACAATTGAAATCACAATAAACAGTTTTGAGTATCTGAGTGAAGGAGATCTTTTATTATACTTTTTTTTTTAGATTTAGGGTCAAAATATTTAAGTAAAAATATAATTACTGAGATAAATATAAAATTATCTATCTATTCATACCTTGAATCAAATGATTACATAATTCTGATTTTTTAAATCTTTCTTAAGCACTACCAACATACATCCAAACCCTCCTTAAGAACATCTGTTGTTTAAAAGTGAAAACTATGGTCTATAAACTAGAGCATATAAAGCCATGAAAAGCCACTTAACTAACGATTTAGATCTTTTACCTGCTACATAAGCATGGAAGTTAGAAGCTACACATTGAAAAAAAGCAAAATATTGAATCATGCGAGAGAGAAATAAACTTCAAATGAATATAGCTTCTAGGTGAAATCCATGTTGCTATGGCATTATGGTTTCCTTAATAAATGCTACGGCCATTGTGATTTACACAAGAAAAGTTACAGTGGACGAGTGAATTTTAGGGGTTGATTGGAGATTCGATTGGAAGTATTAAAATAATAGAGATGGGTGAGTGAAATGCAGATTGTACCTTTGTCATTGTGCCCATGCTGCTTCCGATGCTTACGAGTAGGAAGGCCAAAGGACGAACGATTTCAACCTGCTATTTTCGACTAATTTCCCCACCCATCTTACTAGTTCCTGTGCACTGCTGCTAGTCCCTGCAAGTTTCGATGCACTAACCCAGAATCTGAGTTTTTAACCAAACAAGTGTTCTTCATAAACTTATTTACTAAAATGGAGTACTTTAAAATATAATTACCATACAAGTGTACTTTCTCTATTAATAAATTATTTTATATTTTATATAATTAAATATTATAATTCATTATTCCTAATATTAATAATCAATCAAAGACTTTAACAAATGTCTCATGTGGCTCTAGGCTCTTCATCCCAAAGCTATTAATTACTATTATCAAAAGTATCACCCAAACACCCCATGTCTCAGGTGGCTCTCGCCTCTCGGCTCTTCATCCCGTGCCGCTCCTCCGGCCATAGTCGGCGTCGCTCCGGCAGTCACTGCAGATGCCGCTCCTCCAACAGTCACTCCTGAAGCCGTCGCTCCTCCCTTTCCCGCCCTCTCTCTACAAGTCCGCCGG
>JAUEJL010121688.1:0-11823 GCA_032274825.1 Drosophyllum lusitanicum | reverse complement strand
ATTCCTCCTCTTTCAATTGGATTGCCCACCTATGAATTCCTTACATGCACCTTGTCACACCCAATCCATGGAATTCATGGATGAAGAGCGTGGGGGGATTGGGTGTGGCAAAGTGCATGTGATGTATTCATGGGTGGGCAATTGAATTAAAGAATGAGGAATTGTACGGCTATGATTGGTTCTCGCAATAAAATTAATTCTCAATGATCTTTTCCCTATATATATATATGAAGGTTTAAATGAGAATGTATATTTAGATGAGAATGAAAGATTTAATCCCGGTCCTTCATTTGATTTGATCAGATTGTCTACATTTGGTCCTTCATTTTATTCATAACCTAACCATGAATTGTGACGGCTGAATAGGGACCGCGAGATCTAATAGAGTAACATCTAATTGATGGTTAGGATTTTCAATATATATATACACACACACACACACGCTAACCATGAATTGCGATGGCTGAATAGCGATCGCGAGATCTAATATATTAACATCTAATTGATGGTTGGATTCTCACGATATATGTATATATATACTAACCATGAATTGCGACGGCTGAATAGCGACCGCAAGATCTAATAGATTAACATCTAACTGATGACTAGGATTCTCACTATATATATATATATTGTAACACCCCAATTTATAAAATAAAGCTCATACAAAATTTCTTTAAATTTTCACATTATAACTAAAACGGAAGCATATGTTTATCAAAACATTTTCTTACAAAAGATATATACACATGGACAATCAAAGAAAAATGAAGGAAATCGAATTTTATTTAAAAAAAATTCTTATATTTGTAGGAAATAGAGTTTTATATCACACATCTTTATCTTTCTTTAATATATATTAAAAAATTATGATGTCATCACTCTATTTTTAGAATTTTTTTTCAAATAATCATCCCTTTTTATTTCCTAAAGTGGCTAACTGATAAAGAGTTTCTTACGTCAAAAGTCTTGAGCCATGAATTTTGAGTTGGTGCAGATCTTTAGTAGGAACGGGTTACCCATTTTCTTAATCGGATCTCATGTCATTCAAAAGCATTTTTCAATGAAACCCTAATTCACGATTCAACAATTATCGTAAATCTGTTGAGCAATTTTCACTAACAACTATCGATCCCATGTAAATTCTTAATTTCTAATTCCACTAAAAACTATCGGCGCAAATATGTGGTTTCTTCATCTTTCGATTTTCATGAATGTTCTTTTATTTGTATTTGATATATGGATTTATTTCATGTTTAATATTTAAGGTTCACACATAGATGTTTAAAATTTACATTAACAATCAGTCGTGTATTAACACGGGGTATTAAGCTAATTTGAATTAAAAGAAGTCGAAATCCTCGAATAACTCCGAGAAAACATCCGATACCAATAGTTTTGCTAGTTTGCTGTCTAAATTTACTTCAAAACGGTCAGCCCAATTTTACTTTGGTAAAACCCTAACATTGGGTTCACAAAAATATCGGCCCACCGGATTTGAAATCGCCGCCAGTCTGCCCATACTTATTCTCGACTTAAAGCAGCAGCGGCGATATCGGCGTTGTAGGTTGGAAATGGAGGCGGCGACGCTCAATTCTTCGCAATTTACTACTGTTTACGGTTCGCTAGGTTTACGGAGGTGGCCACTGAGATTACACCGAACTAGCCTTACTTTCAAATCTCCCACAAAGTTTTCTGTCCGTGCCTCCGCCGTAGGAGGCGATACTTCTGGTTATCTCTAATTCTTTCAGTTTTAGTTCTAATTGCTGCATGTTTCAAATTGCAATCATGTTAAACAGATCTATAGCTGTTGTTTACTTGGACTTGCAGCCGTGACTCTGCTTGATTATGGCGCTGGAAATGTACAAAGTATTAGAAATGCAATCCGTTATCTTGGTCTCGATATAAAAGATGTAGGTTATCGGACACTCTCTCTGCTCAGCAATCCGTTAACATATGTTTTTTTTTCTTTGCTAACAAATGGTGTTGGGATTTTAAATTCTTCACTAACGTTCGATTATAATGATGACATGTTTGTATGCATTGCTTATGGGTTTACATTTTACATTTCGACCAAGATGTAGTAATAGAGGTGTATGCATTATTTTAGTTTACTCAAGGGTTTATATGAACTGATATATAAACACATTATAATTGTGTGTATGAATATATATGGTTTATTGCACCAAAATGTAGCTAACTTCTATGTTTTAGGTTAATATTTACATACATAGTGTGAGTGTTCGTCTAATTGACCTGCCAATCTAACTGAAGCTGCCATTTATTGGTGGGCTGAATTGATATAACCTAAGTGATTGAAGGACCATATGACTGGAAAACAAGGGCATAATATTTATAAACCCGGGAACTATATGGAGGCTTTAGACTACAATATAATTTTGTAAATCTTTTTTTTTTGTAGTGCATATTTTGTGTTTTTAAAATTAATATTGGCTTTACTTTCCCTTCTTCCAGGTTCAGACACCAGAGGACATCTTGAATGCAAAGCGCCTTATAGTTCCAGGTGTTGGAGCTTTTGCTGCAATGATGGACGTGCTAAACCAGAACGGGTAACTTTCATATCTGGCATGCTGTATTTTTGTTAACTCTGCATTTGCATTAGATATATTATCATGTACAACATCAACAACACCACTGCCTAATCCCGCCAGAGCAGGGTATAAGGGAGGTAAGATGTAGACAGTTATACCTCTACCGAAGTAGAGAGACTGCTTCCTGAAAGACCTCCGGCAAGAGAGAGAAAGAATATGTATATAATAGTAATTAATATAATAATTTAAACAATTGAATTATATATGAACGTGTACATAGATGCATAAAAATAACTATATTTATAATTCTTCTAATTTAGTTAAAGTATTGTTACTAACATAATTTTAGGCAGGACAAACTTGCTTAAAAAAAGAAAAACTTATATCTAACTATAGATAGAAGAGCGAGCGTGAATGTGTGTTTGAGAGAGAGAGAGAGAGTGTGTGTGTGGAGCAAAAAAAAAAAGCAACTTACCCACCTAATCATCCTATCTCCACACAAGGCCTCCCTAACTCCACACAACCCTTAAACCTAATCCTAGTTCTCCAAGTCTTTCTATCCGAGGTCATGTCCTTTGAGAGTTGTAAATCCTCCGTGTCGATCTTCAACCTATCTTCCCACTGTCTAAAAGGGCGTCCTCTTCTCTTTGTTTCTCTTACTAGTACCTATAACCAACTCTGCTCTCCTAACAGGCTCCGTGTCTTTCTTGACGTGACCAAACCAGCGCAATGTTTTCTTTCTCTCAACTTTTCTGTGATAGACACAACTCCTAACTCATCCCTAAAAGGTCCATTTGGAATCGTGTCTAGCAAGGTCTTGCACAAGTCCACCTTGACATCATCATTTCTGCAATATCTATCCTCATCTCATGTGCTTTCTTCGTCGGCCAACACTCCGTCCCATATAGCAAAGCTGGTCTAACTGATACTCTATAGAACTTTCCCTTCAATTTCAAAGGGACTAATGCAGTTTGTGACACCTCATTAATCCTCCCTGTCTTATGTAGATAGGAACCTAAATACTTAAATGACTCCTTACAGTGCTGAACTTGATCTCCTATTCGAACTTCCTCTCTCTCATCATTTCTAACTTGAGAAAAGTCACACCTAAGGTAAACAGTCTTATCACGGCTAATTCTATGTCCTTTAGTCTCTAAAGCTGCTCTCCACTGTTCAAGCCTATAATTTTACTCTGACGGTGTCTCCGTAACTAGCATCATGTCATCGGCAAAGAGCATACACCATGGTATGCTCCTCTGCACCCCACGTGAAAGCTCATCCAGAATCACTGCGAAAAGGTAAGGGCTAAAGGTTGATCCTTGGTGTAGCCCTCTATATATTGGGAAGTACTCCTTGTCGCCTACAACTGTACAAACATAGGTCAACGCGCCTTCGTACATATCTTTTATAGCCCTAATATAGCTCCCCGAGATCTCTCTATCATCGTAGGGTCTCCCAATTTATCTTTCTCGGGACACAATTGTACCCCTTTTCAAGGTCTATGAACACCATGTGGAGGTCTCTTTTCCTTTCCCTAAACTTCTCATTAAGGTTTCTAATAAGGTGAATTGCTTCTATCGTCGATCTTCCTGGCATAAATCCGAGTAGGTTATTTGTCACTCTCGTTACACGGTGAAGCCTAGTCTCTATGACCCTCTCCCACAACTTCATGGTGTGGCTAAGCAGTTTTATGCCCCTATAATTTCCACAATTTTGAATGTCAGACTTATTCTTGTATATAAGAAGCACTACACTGCATCTCCATTCTTTTGGCATTTTTCTAGACTATAAAATCACGTTGAAGAGGTTTGTTAGCCACCTCACTCCCACCTCCAAGACATCCCAAACCTCGATAAGGATTTGGTCTGGTCCTACCGGCTTGCCTATCCTTTTCCTTCTTAAAGCGTGTCTCACTTCCTTCCTATAAATCCTCCTAGTATAGCAATTGTTGGGGGAGCGGCAAGTGCCACTAGGGCCCTCTACCTCCTCCCTTAGAACAAACCTTTGCTCTTCATTAAATAAGGATCGGAACTAGTCTCCTCATCTACTCTTAATGTCCTTAGCTTTTGTTACAACTCTACCATTAGCGTCTTTTATAAAATTTACGTTGCCTATATTGCGTCTTCTATGCTCCCTAGCTTTTGCTAGTTTGTAGACAAGGCCATCTCCCTAAAGCAGGCCTGTTTTGCCCTAACTTTTCGTGAACAGCTTCACTAAACCACCAAGATTCTCCGAGCATCCTAAAGGATCCTGAAGTCACTCCTTGGGTTTCTTTAGCAACCACCATAATGTTGTGGGCCATAATTTTCTAAGCCTGATTAGCGTCACTCGAGATGGGGCTTTCCAGCTCTGCGGTAAGTTTCTCTCTAAAGATCTTAGCTAAGTCACTGACTCACTGTTAAGGTTTTTCCAAAGAACTCTTGGTTTGTCCGCCCTACGCCTCTGTTTGGCACCCCGCTTAAATATAGTGTCGAGGACTAATAATCTGCGTTGAGAAGCACATGATTCACCCGGGAAAACCTTACAGTTAGTACAAGGCCTAGAGTGCCCTTTTCTCACGAGGAAATAGTCTACTTGAGTGTTATGGCCTATGGGCTCCGTTATGGAAAGTAATTAAATGCTCGGCCCTCTTCTTAAAGAAAGAATTTTCCACTGCCAAGTCATGCGCCAATGCATACTCCAGAAGCGCCTGTCCTTCTTCATTTCTAACTCCAAAACCATGCCCACCGTGAACGCGTAACCTTTTGCCCAATATGTCCATTAAAGTCCCCTCCTATAAACAGAAGCTAATCTTCTGGTATCTCTCTCACTAGACCGTCTAGCATTTCCCAAAAACTAGTCTTTTTAGCTTCCGCTAGTCGTACTTGTGGAGCATACACGCATACCATGTTAACTATCATTGTTTCTATAACCAATTTGATTACCATAATCCTACCATTGCATCTCTTCACCTCTGCTACATTATCCTTGAGTTTCGCCGAAATAATGACTCCTTCTCCATTTCGAGCCCTACTTGTTCCCGAGTACCATAACTTATATCCATTTCCTTCTCTAGATAGCGACCCTTTCCACTTGGTCTCTTGAACGCATGCTATGCTCACGTGTTTCCTTTTTAAAATATCAACCAACTCTAAGAACTTTCCAGTCAAGGTACCAACATTCCAGCTACCCAGTCTTATCTTACACCCTAGACTCACCCCTAGAAATCCTCCTACTGTCACCTAGAATCACTCGTCATCCGGCTAGAAGGACATGACCTCAGGTGATCATCATTCCTATGGGTTTCTATTATGCCTACCGCCGCGCGTGCTAAGAGAGGGACACTATAAAAATATAATTAGTTTTCTTTAAATTTGGTTGAATTTTTTGTGTTATTATTGTTGAGTTCGTTTCTCTTGATGATTAATTGATTACTAACCTAAGAAGCTTATATACTACCGAATTTCTTTGTTTAGGTTTGACTTCTTTTTTTATTGCTTATATATACCTTTATTGTTATTGTTGTTGTTGTTATTATTATTATTATTATTATTTATTTATTTAATTTATTTTTTATCTTTATTTTACTTTATTTTATTTTGCTTAGTTTATGTTGTCTATTACCTAATTTTCTTTGTATGTTTTTTTATATTTATATTTTTGTTATTTATTATTATTATTGTTATTATTATTATTTTGCTTAGTTTATGAAGTCAGGTACTTGGATCCAAACCAGAATTGCGTTCCTATAATAATTTTTATTTCTTAACTTATTATTATTTAAACTCCTATTCCCTATTATCTAATTTTGGAATAAGGTTTATATAGAAATTATTCAATAAAATCTAAAAGAAGGCAATAAAGATATATATAAGCATTAAATAATTTTTTTCTTTTTTACTTTTCTAGATTTCTAGAAAACAAGATGTTGAGATTTAAATGGAGATGAAGTTTTCTTGCTAGATTTCCATATCTAGTTAGGCCCTACGTGAAGAGGTCTGCAGTTAATTTTCTAAAGGATGCAGTGACTTCTCATTTTTTGCGTGCTAACTTATGTCTAGGAAGCCTCTTTTCTTATAGAAAGATTCTCAAGAAAAACGAGATTCATTATATCATTTTTATTATTCTGATTTTTTTAGGATGGCTGATGCACTGCGCACTTACATTGAGAATGATCGCCCGTTTTTAGGCATTTGTCTTGGTCTACAGCTACTATTTGAGTCGAGCGAAGAAAATGGGCCTGGTGGGTATTCATGATGTTTAATTATGAAAAGTAAATTTGAATTTTTTAATAATTTTCTATGCTTATGTTTCTAATTATCTTATCATAATGAAATATTTAATCATTAAGTCAGAATTGTTTTGCTTGTTTCTAACTGCAGTGATCAAATTTTATCATAATGTTTAATTATGAAAAGTAAATTTGAATTTTTTAATAATTTTCTATGCTTATGTTTCTAATTATCTTATTATAATGAAATATATTAATCATTAAGTCAGAATTGTTTTGCTTGTTTCTAACTGCATTGATCAAATTTTATCTCAGTGAAAGGTCTTGGATTGATTCCCGGGGTGGTTGGACGTTTTGATTCTTCTAATGGTTGCAGAGTACCTCATATTGGTTGGAATGCTTTACAAATTAAAAAAGATTCAGTTATCTTAGATGATACTGGAAATCGACATGTGTATTTTGTCCATTCTTACCGTGCTCTCCCGGTATGCTTGCTTGTCCTATCCATCCTTTAAATCTTGTTACTTTCACTGATGGTAAATTAAGTTTTTGACTTTTGGTTTTATATATAGTCAGAAGAAAATGAAGAGTGGGTTTCTTCCATCTGCAATTATGGGGTTGACTTTATCTCATCCATTAGAAAGGGAAATGTACATGCTGTTCAGTTTCACCCTGAAAAGAGTGGAGGCAAGTTTCATTATTTTAGTTTTTTTTAGTGATGGAAAAAATAAATGTGTTAAGCTCGAAGGGTAAATTTTTCTTTATTTATGACACTTCTACTTAATCACGGTTGAAATTTTCAGATGTTGGTCTTTCGATACTGCAAAAGTTTTTGTTACCAAATTCTTCGTTAACTAAGGTAGACTTTAAGCTTCTGATAATTTTTTTTAATTTAATATTTTATGTGTCTTGTATTTATATAACAACCTAACACCGTAATATGAAGACAGAAGCCATTTGAAGGGAAAGCTACCAAACTTGCAAAGAGGGTGAGTTCTATGGTTTATTAGTCGAAGTTACTTTAACTGAAATTTCATGTTATGGTGTGACATATTTGAAATAACTTTCTACACAGTTATATAATTAAATTTTAATAAATAACAAGCTTATATAACTGATCTAGAGTATTGTACTAACTTACATTACCTAATTGCAGGTAATTGCTTGTCTTGATGTGAGAACAAATGATAAAGGAGATCTTGTTGTAACCAAAGGAGATCAGTATGATGTGAGAGAACAAACAAACGATAACGAGGTATTCTGAGCATATTTTTCAAAATTAAAATAGCATCTGTTGATACTATCTTGAGACTTGAATAACTCTGCAATGTTCCTGTATTATTAAAAGACACACATGAAAGTAATCTTTAATCCGATGATGTTATTTTGTAAGATGTTATGTTCACTGAAATATTATATCTGTAAGTATAATTTTTTTTAATCAATAGTGTTTTGCTTCTATAGGTGAGGAACCTGGGCAAGCCAGTTGAACTTGCTGGACAGTATTACATAGATGGGGCTGACGAGGTACCTCCTTTTTTGTTAAAAAAGGAAAACACACACACACACACACACTCACAAACTCACACATATCAGTATTGTTTATATGCGGTTCTAACAAACAGCAATGCATCACAGATTAGCTTTTTGAATATTACCGGTTTTCGTGATTTCCCTCTAGGTGATCTGCCAATGTTGCAGGTATGCTCTTTTATTTTTCTGTATGTTCGATCTTATGTTTTTCTTATACTTGGGGTTTGTTTGATAGATCTTAAGGTACACATCAGAGAATGTTTTTGTACCACTAACGGTTGGCGGTGGTATCCGTGATTTCACTGATGCAAACGGCAGGTACTTGCCTGTATTGTTTAGCAGACGACTATTTTGGTACATGTAAATCTGTATAGGAATCTATTATTAATATATGTTTGTAATTTTTATTCACATAGGTACTATTCTAGTTTGGAAGTTGCTTCAGAATATTTCAGATCTGGTGCAGATAAGATTTCTATTGGAAGTGATGCTGTTTATGCTGCAGAAGAGTATCTTAAAACAGGAGTAGGAAATTGAATTTTATTCAATATATTCTAAAATACTTAATGTTTGTTGTATTATTTCAATACTTGTTTCGTTTATCTGATTCTTTTTTACAGATTAAAACTGGGAAAAGCAGCTTAGAACAAATATCTAGAGTCTACGGGAATCAGGTTATTGTTTTTCTTTTTCTTTTTGTATGCGTTTCGTACATTCTTTTATTCATAAGTCACAAAATATAGAAATAATATATTCTGATATGTATATACAAGCACAAATATCTGATTTTATATTCATTTATCAGGCGGTGGTTGTAAGCATTGATCCTCGTAGACAATATTTGACCAGTCCTTATGAAGTTGGATTTAAGTCTGTTAAACTAAGAAACTTAGGTAAGTCAAAATTTTTTAATTTTTTCTGAATATTTTGTGCCTATACGTTCTTTAAAGCATCAAAATGAAAGCTTCTGAGAACTTTATACATCATTACATCCAACTTCCTAATTGCTGCTTTCAGGACCAAATGGTGAAGAGTATGCCTGGTATCAGTGCACAGTAAGTTTTCCTTTATTGACAACGGAGTCGTATTTAATTACATGATATGGAAAATTTAACTTGAAAATTCTTTATTTATTTTGTCTGGATTCTGGGAATATAAACAGGTGAATGGTGGGCGGGAGGGTCGTCCAATTGGAGCCTACGAGCTTGCCAAAGCCGTTGAAGAACTGGGAGCTGGAGAGATATTGCTCAACTGCATCGACTGTGATGGTATTTAATTATAACTTATTACAATTTGATTGCAATTTTTTTGCCATATAAATTTGAAGTACCAAAATTGTAATGCTTTAGTTTATGAGTGAAATTTAAAACACAATAACAGAATCTATTATTTTGGGACGTACTAAAGAAAAAAGTCATTGTTCCCATTTTCTTTTAACAAAGATAAAGAGTAATAGTGCTATGGTTTACCTTTCAGGTCAAGGAAAAGGATTCGATATTGATCTAATAAAGCTAATTTCTGATGCTGTTAGCATTCCTGTAATTGCAAGTAGTGGTGCAGGGACAGTTGAACACTTCTCTGAGGTTTTCTCCGAGACAAATGCTTCTGCAGGTCTTGCCGCTGGCATTTTCCATAGGAAAGAGGTATCATCCTTCTTAATCATCCTAACTTCCAAATTCTTTATTCTTTGTTCTTTTAATTTTAATTATTATGTGTTTTGGGCTCTCAAGTGGGTGGCTTAACACTTAACCGGTTGATATGATCAATATTCTATAGATCTTTTAATTTTAGTAGTTATTCTATTTTAATTGTAGATAATCTTTTATCTTAGGATAGTAATCTTTTATTTTAGGAAGGAACTTATTTATATAGTATAAATAGAGGTTTAGGGGTATCATTTGGGGAGGATAGAGTTAAGAGTTATTTTGATATTTTCTTTGTTTTGGAGAGCTCCTACCTTTCGAAAGTAGGTTAAGGAGAGACGGGTGCCTCTCGAAAGCACGCCGGCTATTGTATTCGTTCTGAATTATCAATATATCAATTGTTCGTATAACCGGTCAAAATGAGTAAATTCTTCTTGTGGGTTTTAGAGGGTTGGGTGAGCACCAATAGTTTTATCTCCATTTCTAGGAATGGCAACGGGGCGGGGATTGGTCCCCCCGTCCCCGCTTAAAAATGGTTGGGATTTAAACGGGGATCCCCGTCGGGTAACCGGGAAAAACCGCTGGGAAACGGGTATCCCCGTTTAATATGAACATGTGATTAAATAAGTAATTTTCACGGCAGAGATATCCGTTAAACTAAATCTATGATTTTTCACCGCGATTATCGTCATTGTTAAGATTTTTACCACGAGTTTACAAAACAATTATACTAAATTACATGACATTATCGAATACAAACATATCTGAACCGAAATTAAAGATTTAAATAATTTAAATGTATCCAAAATATCAAAACCAAATAATTCAAATAAAGACAACGATTAAAATTAGGTTGTGTGAAAATGTATAATTTAAAATTAATTTTATGTATATTAATATATATATATATATATAAAATTAATATTAAATTATAATCGGGTATGTCGGATAATCGGGGCGGGGGTCATCAAACCCGTCCCCCGTCCCCATCTCTATTTAAATAATCGGATTTCCCCATCTCCGTCCCGTTTATGTTGATTTTCGTTTTTTCCCATTGGTTTCGGTTTTTTTTTTTGTCATCCCTACTTGATTCTAATAAAGTTGTCTAAAATATGATAAAATCGTCGACCACTCTACAAGAAGTGGAGTGGACAACATACATCATGCTATACTTTTAATACATGAAGACCAAGAACTAATTAACACCCAATTGGGGTTAAATAATATTATTCTTTTAGCTACCTCCTCGGGAAACAGAACCCACTCGGCCCATGATAACTTTTTGCTTTTTTGCAGCACACGTGTAACTGGATAAAAAGCAAAAGTGGTGTATCAGTTAGAATTTCTTGGATGTTTATAAATATTTATTTATACTAGTAATAAATATTTATTTTTAAAGGAGATTTTCCATGTTCGGGTTTTTTAATGTTTAGAGTGTTTGGCTTTTATGTACCTAATCGTAGGGGTGTCAATGAGTCAGATCTGAGCTGATCTGCTTCATTTATAGGGGTGGTCATTAATTGGTTTCACTATAAAATCCACCCGAGTAAGTTTGGGTTAATTTGTTATGGCTTAATTGGATTTGGATACACCCTAATATTTCATCGGATTATGCTTTAAATTTAGATTTTATGTTTTCCTTTTGGGTCCGACCAAATACCTGAATAAATAAAAGGATTGCCTTTTAACTTTTATGATATATAATTGCCTTGAAATAATTTATTTTTGTTAGTCCCAGATTGAGTACGCAACAACAAATGTTTGTAGAAAAGGGGGTTGAATACAAACTTTAGCTTTTAAAAATTAAAAACACACCGATATACTTTTATATAATTCTTATTGATTATGAATCAAGAATTACATGTACTAGAAGCGGAAATTCTAA
>JAUEJL010121677.1:0-11823 GCA_032274825.1 Drosophyllum lusitanicum | reverse complement strand
ATATGTTTGTATTCGATAATGTCGTGTAATTTAGTATAATCGTTTTCTAAAACTCGTGGTAAAATCTTAACAGTGACGATAACCGTAGTGAAAAATCACAGTTTTAGTTTAACGAGTATCTCTGCAGTGAAAATTACCTATTTAATCACATGTTTATATTAAATGGGGATACTCGTTTCCCCGCGGGTTTCCCCGGTTACCCGACGGGGATCCCCGTTTAAGTCCCCGCCCCAAACCTGTCCCGTTGCCATTCCTAAGTGAGAGGAACATAAAGCTTTGTCGAGGGTTAGATAGAGATATAGAGAAACAAGAGACTAGAGAGAGATTGAGAGATGGGGAGAAGTGATACACAGGGTTAGAGAGAGATGTATAGGTTAGAGATGGTGATAGTGTGTTTGGTCAAAATGGATATTAAAAGGGGAAAAGTGAAAATGAGGTTGTCTCACATCTAACTTAGATGCGAAACCCCTCAAAACAACGTAGTTTCATTAAAATAACCTTTTTAGTTTTTTCCCCTTCAAACCAAAAATCCCCTAAAATCTAAAATTAAAACAATAGAGGTTCCTTTCACCAAATCTCCATTGCTCTATAGTCCGCAATCCATACCGAACATCTATCTCGTGAAAACAATACTAAAAAGCAATACTTTTTTTAGTTGCTTTATTAACCCATTATTAATAATGTGAAATCAATTCTGTTTTGTTGAAGCACTCATCTGCCAAATAGATGAAAACTATAAAATAAGACAACTGAGGAAGAAGCAAACACAAATAGTTAATTGTTGTTTAGTTCTAGCGGTGATAGAGAATCATAAGGATTATAAAAACATATTACAATTTCTAATAGAAAAATCTAATTACAAGTCGGTAACACATCACCATGTTATCGATTTTTGTGATTTGAAGCTTTATTTACAATTCAAAAAACACACCTTTGGGTTTGGAAAAGAAAGAGGATGAAAGCACCGGAGGAATAAGTCGACGTCGATCATAATAATGTATCACCAATTTCTTTGTTTTATTATTAGATTTTGTGGGTTTTTTGGTTTTAAGGAAAAAAGTTTTTTAAATGAAACTACGTCGTTTTCAGATGTTTCACATCTAAGTTAGATGTGAAACAACACCATATTCACTTTCCTCTATTAAAAAATACATGTTTGAAAACAATTATAATATACAAAGGTTGTTTGGTAATAAGGAGAAAGTAAAATAAAATTTAAATACTTTTTTACTAATGGTCAAATTTAGCTAAAGTTAATATAAAAATCAAAAATGAATCAAACTAATAATTATAGTAACTATTTTTAAAATTAAAAGATTAAAAATAAAATTTAATTATAGCCTTTTATGTAAATTGATTTTTATAGAGGAAAATTGATTTTTATGAAAGAATCATTAGGTTGTTTGACTTTTTTGTTACCATTCCATGTGCAACTATTAAACTACCAAGTACAACTATGGCACAAGCCCCTACGGTTCTATATTTCGCGCAAGTCTGGGATACTTTGATAGTTTGATGTATCATGTTGTGTTTAATGTGGCAGGTTTCTATTGTTTTTCGTGTTTTTTTAATAGATAAAATACATGAAAATATAATTAACTTTGTCTTAATTATCATTGTATAGAATCAACTTTAAGTTCTTTAAAATAATACAACCAATTTTCATAATTCACTCATTATATGCAAACAACTTTTTTATGTGTCTAGTGTTTAGCTATCATTGTATACAATAAACTTTTCTATAATTTTCATTGTATACAACAACTTGCATACAATGGGGGGATTATAAAAGTTGATTGTATTATTTTTTTTAAATAAAGTTGATTGTATAAAATGATAATTAAGACAAAGTTCATTGTATTTTCATACAATTTACCTTTTTTTTAATTTAAAGAGTTTTTAATTAAAATGAGTATACTTTTAAAACTTATTTACTGTATAGGTGTACTTTCAAACTTAATTATTACAAGAGTATAGTTTCCTTTTACTATTGTTTTTTATTACTTTTTAAACTTTTTTTTACTGTTTTTCACTGCTATTTTTAACTACTTTACTGCTTTTTTAATTGTTTTTTACTGATTTTTGTAACTTTTTTACTGTTTTTTCTGCTTTTTTTAACTATTTTTTTATTATATCTTATAACATAATCATAACAATTTTTTAAACAATGCTAACAATCATAAATTAAAACCAATATCATCACACATATAATGTTTTTTAGATACTAAACCAACTATGGTTCTTACAAAAATGAAAAGACAAAAAAAATCACAAATATTTTTCGAATATCTTGAGCCGATAACCAATCTTTATCTGCAAAAAAGGAAAGAACACAAAGAAATGAGAGATATAGTCATACTAATTAACCGGATTTAAAAAAATATATATCTGGATTTAAAATATATATATATGCAGTTAATTGGTATGACTATATCTCTCATTTCTTTGTATTATTTCTTTTTTTACAGATAAAGATTGTTATTGACTCAAGATATTCGGAAAATATTTATGAATTTCTTTTGTCCTTTTGTTTTTGTAAGAAACCATAGTTGGTTTAGTACCTAAAAAACATTATATGTGTGATGATGTTGGTTTTAATTTATGATTGTTAGCATTGTTTAAAAAATTGTGGTGATTGTGATATAATATATAATAAAAAACAGTTAAAAAGCAGCAAAAAACAGTAAAAAAGTTACAAAATCAGTAAAAAACAGTAAAAATAGTTAAAAATAGCAGTGAAAAACAGATAAAATAACAATAAAAAAAGTTATAAAAAAAGCAGTAGAGAACAATGGTAAAAAGAAACTAAACCCTTTTGGTAATTAAGTTTGAAAGTACACTGGTAAATAAGTTTTGAAAGTACACTCATTTAGTTAAAAACTCTTATTATTTAAAAACTTAAAATCTATGTTGTTAAAGAGATGATTTATTTTGTCATATGTAATAATTATGACTATTATGTTTTTATATAATTTTTTATTCTTATCTATATATTTAAGAGTATGATAGTCAAAATAGTTACTATTTTCATTGCATACAAATCATCTTCCATCTGGTTATATAAAAATGTTTTGATTGTTTCTATTTAGACCTTATTGAAGTATGAATTGATATTCATTGATATGATGTATGACATGTATTGAATACCTTAGTTGATGAGGGCATGATATATGATAGTTACTGGTCCTCCGTATTAGGGAAGGTAGTTCCAAATCAAGAGGAATCATTTCTCTTGTTGCCCGCCCTACAACTAAGTAGATTTCACTGAAATTGGATGGAGGTGCATCAACCCCTTTTTTGCTAGGCTGGAACGCCGCTTTTCCTCAAAGTTGAAAAGTTTTTTGCTTTCTACAACAATTTCATCATTTAGAGGCCTTCCTAAACTAAATCCTCTTAGCGGTAGCAAAATATGTTTTATTTAAGAGAGGATTTATATTATTCTACTCAATTCTTTTACTTATTCGTCTACTCACAAGATTAATACATGTATCAAAACAATAGATGATAGTAAATTTCACATGTCATCTTTTAGTAAATGTAAGTTTGGTTCGTATACAACAGTTTTTAGCTATACACTACAAGGTACAAGCTGTTACACATGGTACAAGTTGATGATGCATAAAGTTATTGTGTATGACCACTTTTATACAACAATTTATGCATTATCAACTTATATAGTGTGTTGTTAAATATTTGCATTTGTTGTATATTGACGATTTATTCTAGAAATAAAAAGTTAAAATATATGTCTGCATTTATTTTTATGACGTTATGATAAGATAATTAATAGAAAAGTTATAAAATTAAAGTTGTATACATATTTTGGGTATGGATCATTACACTCTCTATCTTATGATGTATGTAAAGGAGTTAATCTATTGACGTGATGTGTGTATGTGAAAAAAGGAGAATATAACTAAAAACACCCATATATTTTTAATATACTTAATTTTTTCTATTAAAAAAAGAATATTACTATCGTTACTTTTGTTTACTTCACATGATCTGCTGCCTAAAATGGGGACAAAAACCCTCGTGGTTCTAGAGTGAATGATCACATGTGCTGACGTGACGACGTTTCATGGACTGATGCCTGTGTCACTCCTGACATCGCATGTCATTACTCGGGTGGTTGGAAAAAAGCATATATGACATCGTCTTGGGGATGCTTTCATGGTCTTGAGGTCTTCTCACAGCCGAAGTGAAGTTTATCTTTTTATAGATGTTTATGTTATTATATTCTCGATTTAATAATGTGTGTAAGAGAGTTGATCTTAGATGTGATATGTGTATGTAAGAGAAAATGTGTACAGTTAACATCTGTTTTATATAAATTAACAAAAATATCATAATATAGAGGGTGTTGCGTTTGACACGCTTCTCTACTGTAGTTAGAGTGTTGATATAACTCTCTCTATATCTCTACTTTACCATATAGTACAATTTAGGGGTGTTCAATATTCAGATGCAGTTTGTAAAACAGACATTCGAATAATTCTGCTTGAATTTGTTTGTTTGGTTTTCAAATCAGTTTTGGACTTGATTTAAATGGTTTTATTGGTTTTCGAAGTTCGAAACTATACAAAAAATCTTCATCCGACTCAAAATTTGAATATATATATATATGTGTGCGTGTGTGTGTGTGATTACTTTAGATAGTAATATGCTAGTTTAATACTTATAAAAACCCTTTAAATCTTTTCCTAACTTGTTTTTAGAAATTCAAACTCCAAATATTTATTTAAAATATTAGATTTATCACAAAGTTTTTTGGTTAAATTTGGTTTAAACTTTACAAAGTGAAACAAAATCTACCAACTTAGTTGAATTTGGTTGTATTTGAATTTGGATATTTGAATTCAAATTGGTTTTACTAGTACTAATACGAATTTGAAAAGATATTTGAATTGGGTAGAAAATTGTCAAACCTGAACAGCCCAATTCGAACAACTCGAGAAACTTGAAAATCGATTCCGTGAACATACCTACTACAATTCACAAGACACACCAAATCAATGTCATATACTCACATTAAATCAAGAAATCAACAATATGGGTGTCAATATCCTAACTGTAACACTGCAAAATCCTAAGCCGTTTTTTTAAAACACGCTGCGGAAGCATCAATCAAAGATTTAACATAAAATACAATATTTACATTCATCAACAAAATACGAACATCCACTCATTTGTTTGCGTTACAAAACAAAGTATGGCTCGTCTTAATTTAAAACATATCAGAGTGCTGGTCAATCTTTCCTTTAACAAAACAACTCAGCTACAAACACTTAACCTGCAAAACAGTTTAACGGTGAGGAATTAGCACAAAGCTAAGTGAGAGGAAGCTAAACCACAATAGCCAACGGCAATAATCAATACAAAAGCATGCAATCATATAATCCAGAAGACCGGTGGTTCGGCGCAGAACCTACAACCAATGTTGGCCAAAGCAAAGGTTTACCGATAACCCACCGCTAATTGGCATAGTTAGATCCCCTCCGATACAACGCATGCACGAGAGGGTCTACAACTGCTCAACCAATAGCGACCAGGCCCAGCCCAATTCTACATATAGCTGACTTCTCATACGCAACTCAATATCATCCAAATAGTGCGTAACGGCCAAACAATCATACAATCAGATACACAATCAACAATCGCCAGACTAAACAGTCTATCAATTACAATCACATACATCACATCAATTATATCAATCATAACCTTTACCATCCGTGAGTTTAGATCCACTCACCTCTCGTTCTCAAACGCAACACTCGGATATCTAATATCACTGAGTCTTTGTGTTTCCTGAAAATACAACAACACCGAAATCAGTCTTTGTGTAATGCCCATCTTTTGGAACCTTGTATTATCAAATGTAAATTCGCAATTAATAATATTATCGTCAGTTATATACCACAAGTTGATTAATTATTTTATTGTTTTACTCTCAAGAGTCTATAGATGTAATATATATAATATATATATATATGGGTGGACACATGTATTGGGCTTAGTAGACTAGCCCCATTTCTTTGATGAGCTAAGATTAGCCCAAGAAGGTTTAAGGATTGGGCTTGGCCCAGGCTAGAGCATGTATAAATATAATTAGGGCACAACCTCCATGAGCATGTTACTGTTCCATTCATCTTCTTCATTCAAACTTTGAGATAGAGAGTGTATGTGTGCGTGCCAAGTAAAAGAAGGAGGAAGAAAGCAAGGTGGAGATTTTGAGCTAAAACCAACAAGGAATCACCGGGTATTAATTCTAAACCTTGTACCTTGTCTTTGGTGAGAAGTTTGAGCAAATTCAGGGAAGTTAGATAAGGTTTTAGTTGAAATATTGCCATGTTCTTGGGTTTTTGGGTGAACACCATTAAAGAAACAAAAACGAGATTTTAGGCCACTAAAACGTAGTGATGATCGATCTTCTTCTAAAGGATTTGTATAATTGCTGTTAGGAAACTTTAGGAACAAAAATGGCACGGATTGGTTGAGTTTTAAAAGATTTCATAAATTTAAAAATGATTGTACGAGAGTGGGTTTTCGTCCAACAGAGATGAAGCGTTGGTCTGACTTACGCGCGTTGGTCCGACTTACGTACGTTGGTCTGACCTGTGTATGGTGGTCCGACTCTTGTAGAGGTCCGACCCAAGTTTGATGTGTGAATCAGTGAGGTCCGACTTAGAACTTGCGTTGTGGGTGTTTGTCACACAACCTAGGAGTCCATACCCGGTTTTGACTCAACGATATGTGTTGTAGGTTTTACTGTCAGGACTCATCAGGCAAGCAGTGTTGAGAAGTATTTCTGACTCTATTGTGTCGTTAATCAGGTGAGTCACCCTAACTTACTTTAATTCCCGTAATGTGAGGTGATATGCACAATGTTTATCGTTACAGTGTTTGTGCTTAATTGGGATGAGTTATCATGTGAAATGTTAGTAACCAACCGTGCCTTTGTGGTCGGTCGGGGCAGATGACTTCATCTAAAGGTAGGACCTGTGATGAGTCATAGTGGACGAGACCCTGTTTAGGCATCAAACGGGTGGGACCCGAGATGCGGCAGAGGGCGGTCCCTAGTTATGTGTTATGTGATGGCAGGATGTGATTCCTGTAAAGGGTAAGGTAGTAGTGATTCACTAAGCTTTGTGCTTACCCGTTATTGTCATGTTTCAAGTTCCTCGAGATTGGATAAGGGCAAGGCTCCAGCATAGCAGCGGCGACAACAGCGTTTAGGAATCCTTCCTTTATTCAAATTATAGATTTTAATATGTTTTAAACTAGTTAAACAACTTTACTATTATTTGCTTCCGTTGTATTAAACAATTAATATTTTGATGTTACGTATGTAACTATTGAATTTGGTAATGGCTAGTATACATTAAATTATCGTGATAAAAAAAAAATTGGGACGTTACACTTTGATTCATAAATATATACATCCACATATATTTATATCTCTAGTGTTCATAAATAACTTAATATATTCATATATGAGGTAACCCAGCATAATCAACACAAACACATAGCAAAACAAAGATCTTGTTGAAAGTTCACTGGTCGCGCCGCGACCAGTAAGGCCGTCGCGTCGCGACGCGCCAAAGTCTGATCGGGGAAAGTCGCACGAATACAAAAGTCGGATCTCCCGTAAGTTAGACCACTCATAAGTTGGACCAAAAGTCGGACCCCGAGGTCGGATCGTCCAAAAGTCGCACGACTTAACAAAAGTCGCACGACTTAACAAAAGTCGCATGGCCCAAGTCGGACCAAGTCGGGGTCGCGCCGCGATCCTACAATTCTCAGTTTATCTTCTTCTTCTTTAAAATTCCAGCCACCTTATATACAAAATAACCCATATCTATCATCTGATTTTTTTTATTGCAAACACTTCTAAAACATATATAAACTTCATAGATTATACTAACAATCATCATAGGCACATCAAATTCAATTAAAATCATCAAACTTACAAAACCTGCTAATCAAGTAAGCTTCAAAAGCTTCATATCATCATCAATGGAGTTCTTCATTTTAAGCATGAGTATCCAGCAAGAATTAAACATAAAACTATCATGAATCATGCTTATAATCAATTAGAAATATATACCAATCTCTCACTTGAATTAACAACACAAAATCTTCAATTCCAACTTTTCAAGTTTGCAAGATTCTTGAGGTTTCTTCTTCACAAGGTAAGCGCACACATACACTTTCAAAGTAGCTTTCAAATGAGGAGGTGACTCTTTCAAGTCTATCCATATACGCGTACATACACAATCACTTCATTTTAAGCATGAAGTGTATGTTACTTAATCATATAACCATACACATATACTTACATACACACACATAAGTACATACATACATAATCAATTTCAAATAATTAATTAATTAACTAAACATGGGATATTAATTTCCAAATTTAAAATTAAACACACAATTAATCAATTAAACACACGTAGACACTCACTGCCAACCCGCTAACGACTAGCCCGGGTTTGCGGATGTTACACTAACCCTAGTTTATATTCTATAGGTATTTTATCATATTAATTCTTATCATCATTTTTTTAGCGGCTAGATATATTTTATTAAAATCTAGCAAGAGGCTAGATAAACCAAAAAGAGTCATGTACAAACGTCAAATAAACTAACAAGTATCGGGATTATGACACCAGCTCTCCCAGTCTAAAAAACTAAAGTTTCCTTTTCTAACTTTATTCCAAAAAAATGCTTGCACCAGCACCTATAGATCAAACTTAGCTGCAATGGGGGCACTTGTTTTGAATAGTTTATGGTTTCTAGATTTAATTACCAGACATATATGTGAATTTATTGGCCAAACTCTTGTTTTTTTCATAGGGTTTTTTGACACCCTGACTTAATCTTGACACACTAGTATATAATTTTATCACTTTAAAGTAGGGTGTAGATAAAGAAGTCCATTAACAGTTTAACACCATACTCTATTGTATTTTATGAGTACTTTACCATAAAATGGTGTTAATAAAACCCCCTATGTATTCTATTTTCTCACATATTACAATTCCATAGACAGCATGAAACCATGAACATATGCTCACATTAAATCAAAGGGTTAACCCCCTCTACCCCATTAAAGGGAGTGTGATGATCATAACCTTTACTATACTAATTCTTATCATATAAAGGGCTTTTGGCCTAGTTTTGCCAGGTGTATTGAAAATGTGGTCTATATAGTTATGAATTCTAGTCCCGCTATGGACAAACTGTATAGATTTAAAAATATGATTAGAGCGTGTGCTCGCTTAGGAGAAAGATGATTCGATAATAGGATCACAAGGAGATGGACAGTCGTATAACACATGTAAGATTACTCTATAACTCATTGCTTTTATGGCCCAATAATGTGAAGTTTGACCATGTTCGAAATAAATTGGAAGGAATATAAAAACATAACTAAAAGCATCGTATAAGTGGAAGAGCAAATACAGAGCAGTAAATTATGAAGCTTCTTATAAACAAAAAGTACTTTTTAGGTGTGAAAATATAATGAATTTTATCAAAATTGTTATTGTATGTAATCAACTTTATTTTGTATTAAAACAATATCTATAATTTGTTTTATAGTATTTGATCTTTTACCTATACAACCGATTATGGGTTAATCTATTTTTTTATTTTGGTGTTATTATGTTCATGGGATGTTATTAATATCTTCAAGTTATCTTCATCATTCAATAATGAATGGACAAATGAATGAAACTATCAAAAAACATAATAAAAACACTTGACAAAGATCTCAACTGTAAGATGAAGATAACAGCAAAAAGTTGTTTAAATCAACAAATATTATTGGAAATAGCCCTTGACAAAAACAACAAGAAATCGAAGGAACACATTACAATATGGCAACATCTGAGCAAGAAACGAACTCCTCTCTACAATATGCTATCGAAGCCCTAAACCTTTAAATATGCTATCAAAACCCAAACCTTCAAACTCCAAAGAAATGGAAGCCCTTTTGATGCTCTTATGGAGATAATGAACAATACCTCTCTACAATATGCTTTTAAAGCCCTTTGAAGACGATGAACAATACCTATAATTCTAAAATACTCATTTCCCTTTGAAACCTTTTGCAATCAGATTTCACAAACCCTAACATGGAAACACAAACCTAACTTATGAACAAGAATCACAAAACCTAACCTCTTCAATTAACCATAACCTGGAACTCATCGATCGAAACTCCTAATCAAGTTTAGATAAGGCAGTAAATCCATTGACCTTAATCGATGAATACAAGAGAAATACATAAGATGAAACAATTGAGAGCAGCGATAGTTCGAGTGAAACAAAAATCGATTGAGAGCAGCAACTCAAGCGCAAAATCACAATCGCGGGAAACAAATAAAGTGGAAACATCGTCGAATTAAAATAACCCGAATCGATTGAGAGCGACAACTATTTCATAAAATTAAAAAACCAAAAAACAAAGTGCTTTTGGTAGTCGGTAATTGAAAATAGTTGCCAGAAACTAGAAATTGTCGTTGAAAAAAAGCTGTTAAATGGATTATCTGCTGTAGCAAGTTATTTTGTATACAATGAACCAACATTGAATGTTGGTTGTATTTCTAGCTATAAAATTAAATTGATTTTGCATACAGTGTCAATTTTAATAAACTTTGTTATAATTTTACACACTTTATATTTATTTTTTTTGGAAAATAATATAATATTCGTATCCTAAAAAGAATATTTATTAATCAAGCCACTTAAACATATGTTAGAGTCCGAATATTTTTCCGTCCTAATCTTTTTCCTTATTTAGAGAACAACTGGAAATTGAATAAACAAGGTTTCAAAATATAGATGTACAAGTTCATGTTCATCACACCACGGATAGTATTTGTAATTCTCAAAACTATACGGGCGTAGTTTTAATATAGTTACAAAGATTGGGGGGCCAAACTCAGAACTGTTAAAGTTGAACTCGACCCGATGAAAATGCACTCGTAACTTTGGCGCCTTGTTTTTGTCGTCGTCCGAGATCCACGTTCCGGCGGCCGCGGTGGACCTAACGGTATTTGGCAGTAATTTTCATTCATTTTGAGATATAATCGTTATTGAATAGTAATTCTTATTGCTGATACTATATTTGATCATTCACATGCTTGAATATAGTCTATGTTCAAGTTCAATTGATGAGTTTGATTCCAAAAATCCTCAACCTACACATTAATCAAGCATGGCGTGCCGCCGTGCCCATGTGTTATTGTTTTCTATATTTTGTTTAAAGGATTGAACTGTAAATGATTATGCGTTGTTGAAGAGATCTAGGGTTTGGATTTGCACCCTAGAGATTCTTGGAAATATTCGAGTATATTTCATAACGTAGTCCCTTCCAGTTCCAAAGGAGGGAGATAGATTTTGATTTTTGAGTTCAATGACCATTGTGCCATTCGCACAAAACTGCAAAATTTTTAGTCTGAAAAATGCGGTGCATCTTTCACGACGGAATTTATTAAGCCTGACAAACAAGTGAAGAAAAAAATTTCGATCACAAGATTCTTTTGTTGTAGATTGTTGAAAGATATAGACCTCGATATAAAATCAATCACATTTACTTAAAGGAATGAAATAAAAGGAAATAGAAGGATTTGGAGGGAGATTAATTCAATTTTGCCTTCAATCTGTAATGACCATTTCCAGAATTCAGACTATGAATTGAAGAAAAGTTACAAACAAACCAGAATTCCTCAACAAAGAAGAAGGAATTGAAGATTGAATGCTTAGGGAATCAAATAGGATGATTCCATTGAATTAGAGAGAATGTAACAA